>CM074782.1:43885-170635 GCA_037355745.1 Pseudo-nitzschia multiseries | reverse complement strand
CCATCCAAAGGAGCATAAAAGCCTTGCGGATTTCGCTTTCGACCTACAAGAAGAAGATGTCGCCCTAGAAAAGAAGACCAGAGGAACTGGAAAGATGTAAAGCATATACATACAGGGAATTCCAGTCATTCCGTGAGAGCGTGCCCAACGCTATGCGTAACGAATCTGCTCTGAACCCACCACCTCCTCCGCGGAAGTAACAAAAGTCCCCTCAGCAGGTAAAGTACGAATCATGGTGCCAAAAAGCACTAGAAGGAAAAGAGATGAAAAGTCCTTTACACCCCTCACGAATGACTCAAGATTCGAACACTTGGCTCGTCGGTTTTCAAAGCTAAACGCGAGGCATACGACATCGATACAGAGACATTCCTCGATGAAACTTGGCCCCCAGCTACGCTTCTGGGTTACACACGTGATCTCTACGTCAAACAATGTGCTTCTGTTTTTTCTGGGTACTAATGTTGGAAGTCTTCAAGAGTGACCTTTCTGCATCATGTGTACACAGTCATTCTACTACTCGTGATGGACGCAAGGCATACTTCGATTTCGTAAACCTTCATAGCAAATCAAAATCAAAGGTATACGACAACTCGACTCAGCTACAAGCGCTTTGCTCAAGTTTGAACCTCAACAATTGGAAGGAATCCAAAGTGAAATTCATCCCACACATTGGTTTGATGAATTGAATCACCTTAACAAGCTCAGTCCTATCACATCCCAACAAGCCCCTTGAGTACCATACTGTTTTAAAAATCAGCATTGTTTGTCAGGCATGCTATTCCAGCCTTCCAGCTAAGCAAACAGTTTGCCAAGTCAAGGACCCAGGTGGGACAAATAGCACCGTAACGGATGCAGTTGCCGAAGCGCTGCTTATCCACGATCTTAAAATCACGCTTTTACTCGAAGCAACTTGACTTGATTCCCAGTCTGCGATGTCTGCTCCTCGGTCGATCCGTGGACGTTGCACATGTTCATGTTTTTTCTTTCTGAATCGAGCCAAAACCATGATGACTATGCTCTCCCCATACGAATTTGAAGAGACTATCAAGATTATGCTGTGTTGAAGGCTGGACGTACCCCTGACCCTACCACAAGGTTGCCTACAAACATATGGAAGGCCTTGTCACGTCAGGACATGAAGAGTTGGCTCAGTTTTTCTCCGGAAGGCAAGAAAATCGGTTTCTTTCATGATTCATCATATCCACAATAGGAACAATATTCATGGTTCAATCACCCAAAATATCTAATTTTCTATTTTCTAATTGCAAATTAGTGTGTATTTTTCCTCCAAATCCAGGACCCAAATGCACTTACTAGGTGCTGACACACTAACTATGACAGATAACTCTGACTTCTGTTTCTTTCATGATTCATCATATCCATAATAGGAACAATATTCATGGTTCAATCACCCAAAATACAGATTTTCTATTTTCTAATTGCAAATTAGTGTGTATTTTTTCTCCAAATCCAGGACCCAAATGCACTTACTAGGTGCTGACACACTAACTTATGACAGATAACTGACTTCTGTTTCTTTCATGATTCATCATATCCACAATAGGAACAATATTCATGGTTCAATCACCCAAAATATCTAATTTTCTATTTTCTAATTGCAAATTAGTGTGTATTTTTTTCTCCAAATCCAGGACCCAAATGCACTTACTAGGTGTTGACACACTAACTATGACAGATAAGTCACTTCTGTTTCTTTCATCTTTCATCATATCCATAATAGGAACAATATTCATGGTTCAATCACCCAAAATAACAGATTTTCTATTTTCTAATTTCAAATTAGTGTGTATTTTTTCTCCAAATCTAGGACCCAAATGCACTTACTAGGTGCTGACACACTAACTTTGATAGATAACTGACTTCTGTTTCTTTCATGATTCATCATATCCACAATAGGAACGATATTCATGGCTCAATCACCCAAAATAACAGATTTTCTATTTTCTAATTGCAAATTAGTGTGTATTTTTCCTCCAAATCCAGGACCCAAATGCACTTACTAGGTGCTGACACACCAACTATGACAGATAACTCACTTCTGTTTCTTTCATGATTGATCATATCCACAATAGGAACAATATTCATGGTTCAATCACCCAAAATAACAGATTTTCTATTTTCTAATTGCAAATTAGTGTGTATTTTTTCTCCAAATCCAGGACCCAAATGCACTTAATAGGTGCTGACACACCAACTATGACAGATAAGTCACTTCTGTTTCTTTCATGATTCATCATATCCATAATAGGAACAATATTCATGGTTCAATCACCCAAAATATCTAATTTTCTATTTTCTAATTGCAAATTAGTGTGTATTTTTCCTCCATATCCAGGACCCAAATGCACTTAGTAGGTGCTGACACACCAACTATGACAGATAACTCACTTCTGTTTCTTTCCTGATTCATCATATCCACAATAGGAACAATATTCATCAACTGATCACGTCTAATATCTGATTTTCTATTTCTTAATTGCAAATTAGTGTGTATTTTTCCTCCATATCCAGGACCCAAATGCACTTAGTAGGTGCTGACACACTAACCATGACAGATAACTCACTTCTGTTTCTTTCATGATTCATCATATCCATAATAAGAACAATATTCATGGTTCAATCACACAAAATAACAGATTTTCTATTTTCTAATTGCAAATTAGTGTGTATTTTTCCTACAAATCCAGGACCCAAATGCACTTAGTAGGTTCTGACACACCAACAATGACAGATAAGTCATTGCTGTTTCTTTCCTGATTCATCATATCCATAATAGGAACAATATTGATGGTTCAATCACCCAAAATATCTAATTTTCTATTTTCTAATTGCAAATTAGTGTGTATTTTTTCCTCCAAATCCAGGACCCAAATGCACTTACTAGGTGCTGACACACCAACTATGACAGATAACTCACTTCTGTTTCTTTCCTGATTCATCATATCCATAATAGGAACAATATTCATGGTTCAATCACCCAAAATATCTAATTTTCTATTTTCTAATTGCAAATTAGTGTGTATTTTTTCTCCAAATCCAGGACCCAAATGCACTTAGTAGGTGCTGACACACCAACTATGACAGATAACTCACTTCTGTTTCTTTCATGATTCATCATATCCACAATAGGAACAATATTCATGGTTCAATCACCCAAAATAACAGATTTTCTATTTTCTAATTTCAAATTAGTGTGTATTTTTTCTCCAAATCCAGGACCCAAATGCACTTACTAGGTGCTGACACACCAACTATGACAGATAACTCACTTCTGTTTCTTTCATGATTCATCATATCCATAATAGGAACAATATTCATGGTTCAATCACCCAAAATAACAGATTTTCTATTTTCTAATTGCAAATTAGTGTGTATTTTTTCTCCAAATCCAGGACCCAAATGCACTTACTAGGTGCTGACACACTAACTTATGATAGATAACTGACTTCTGTTTCTTTCATGATTCATCATATCCACAATAGGAACAATATTCATGGTTCAATCACCCAAAATATCTAATTTTCTATTTTCTAATTGCAAATTAGTGTGTATTTTTCCTACAAATCCAGGACCCAAATGCACTTACTAGGTGCTGACACACTAACTTTGAAAGATAACTCACTTCTGTTTCTTTCATGATTCATCATATCCACAATAGGAACAATATTCATGGTTCAATCACCCAAAATATCTAATTTTCTATTTTCTAATTGCAAATTAGTGTGTATTTTTTCTCCAAATCTAGGACCCAAATGCACTTACTAGGTGCTGACACACTAACTTTGATAGATAACTGACTTCTGTTTCTTTCATGATTCATCATACCCATAATAGGAACAATATTCATGGTTCAATCACCCAAAATATCTAATTTTCTATTTTCTAATTGCAAATTAGTGTGTATTTTTCCTACAAATCCAGGACCCAAATGCACTTACTAGGTGCTGACACACTAACTTATGAAAGATAACTCACTTCTGTTTCTTTCATGATTCATCATATCCACAATAGGAACAATATTCATGGTTCAATCACCCAAAATATCTAATTTTCTATTTTCTAATTGCAAATTAGTGTGTATTTTTTCTCCAAATCCAGGACCCAAATGCACTTACTAGGTGCTGACACACTAACTTTGATAGATAACTAACTTCTGTTTCTTTCATGATTCATCATATCCACAATAGGAACAATATTCATGGTTCAATCACCCAAAATATCTAATTTTCTATTTTCTAATTGCAAATTAGTGTGTATTTTTCCTCCAAATCCAGGACCCAAATGCACTTAGTAGGTGCTGACACACCAACTATGACAGATAACTCACTTCTGTTTCTTTCATGATTCATCATATCCACAATAGGAACAATATTCATGGTTCAATCACCCAAAATAACAGATTTTCTATTTTCTAATTGCAAATTAGTGTGTATTTTTCCTCCAAATCCAGGACCCAAATGCACTTACTAGGTGCTGACACACTAACTTTGATAGATAACTGACTTCTGTTTCTTTCATGATTCATCATATCCATAATAAGAACAATATTCATGGTTCAATCACCCAAAATATCTAATTTTCTATTTTCTAATTGCAAATTAGTTTGTATTTTTTCTCCAAATCCAGGACCCAAATGCACTTACTAGGTGCTGACACACCAACTATGACAGATAACTCACTTCTGTTTCTTTCATGATTCATCATATCCACAATAGGAACAATATTCATGGTTCAATCACCCAAAATAACAGATTTTCTATTTTCTAATTGCAAATTAGTGTGTATTTTTTCTCCAAATCCAGGACCCAAATGCACTTACTAGGTGCTGACACACTAATTATGACATATAACTGACTTCTGATTCTTTCATGATTCATCATATCCATAATAGGAACAATATTCATGGTTCAATCACCCAAAATAACAGATTTTCTATTTTCTAATTGCAAATTAGTGTGTATTTTTTCTCCAAATCCAGGACCCAAATGCACTTACTAGGTGCTGACACACCAACTATGACAGATAACTCACTTCTGTTTCTTTCATGATTCATCATATCCATAATAGGAACAATATTCATGGTTCAATCACCCAAAATAACAGATTTTCTATTTTCTAATTGCAAATTAGTGTGTATTTTTTCTCCAAATCCAGGACCCAAATGCACTTACTAGGTGCTGACACACTAACTTTGATAGATAACTGACTTCTGTTTCTTTCATGATTCATCATATCCACAATAGGAACAATATTCATGGTTCAATCACCCAAAATATCTAATTTTCTATTTTCTAATTGCAAATTAGTGTGTATTTTTTCTCCAAATCCAGGACCCAAATGCACTTACTAGGTGCTGACACACTAATTATGACATATAACTGACTTCTGATTCTTTCATGATTCATCATATCCATAATAGGAACAATATTCATGGTTCAATCACCCAAAATAACAGATTTTCTATTTTCTAATTTCAAATTAGTGTGTATTTTTTCTCCAAATCCAGGACCCAAATGCACTTACTAGGTGCTGACACACTAACTTTGATAGATAACTGACTTCTGTTTCTTTCATGATTCATCATATCCATAATAAGAACAATATTCATGGTTCAATCACCCAAAATATCTAATTTTCTATTTTCTAATTGCAAATTAGTTTGTATTTTTTCTCCAAATCCAGGACCCAAATGCACTTACTAGGTGCTGACACACCAACTATGACAGATAACTCACTTCTGTTTCTTTCATGATTCATCATATCCACAATAGGAACAATATTCATGGTTCAATCACCCAAAATAACAGATTTTCTATTTTCTAATTGCAAATTAGTGTGTATTTTTTCTCCAAATCCAGGACCCAAATGCACTTACTAGGTGCTGACACACTAATTATGACATATAACTGACTTCTGATTCTTTCATGATTCATCATATCCATAATAGGAACAATATTCATGGTTCAATCACCCAAAATAACAGATTTTCTATTTTCTAATTTCAAATTAGTGTGTATTTTTTCTCCAAATCCAGGACCCAAATGCACTTACTAGGTGCTGACACACCAACTATGACAGATAACTCACTTCTGTTTCTTTCATGATTCATCATATCCATAATAGGAACAATATTCATGGTTCAATCACCCAAAATAACAGATTTTCTATTTTCTAATTGCAAATTAGTGTGTATTTTTTCTCCAAATCCAGGACCCAAATGCACTTACTAGGTGCTGACACACTAACTTTGATAGATAACTGACTTCTGTTTCTTTCATGATTCATCATATCCACAATAGGAACAATATTCATGGTTCAATCACCCAAAATATCTAATTTTCTATTTTCTAATTGCAAATTAGTGTGTATTTTTTCTCCAAATCCAGGACCCAAATGCACTTACTAGGTGCTGACACACTAATTATGACATATAACTGACTTCTGATTCTTTCATGATTCATCATATCCATAATAGGAACAATATTCATGGTTCAATCACCCAAAATAACAGATTTTCTATTTTCTAATTTCAAATTAGTGTGTATTTTTTCTCCAAATCCAGGACCCAAATGCACTTACTAGGTGCTGACAAACTAACTTTGATAGATAACTGACTTCTGTTTCTTTCATGATTCATCATATCCACAATAGGAACAATATTCATGGTTCAATCACCCAAAATATCTAATTTTCTATTTTCTAATTGCAAATTAGTGTGTATTTTTTCTCCAAATCCAGGACCCAAATGCACTTACTAGGTGCTGACACACCAACTATGACAGATAACTCACTTCTGTTTCTTTCATGATTCATCATATCCACAATAGGAACAATATTCATGGTTCAATCACCCAAAATATCTAATTTTCTATTTTCTAATTGCAAATTAGTGTGTATTTTTCCTCCAAATCCAGGACCCAAATGCACTTAGTAGGTGCTGACACACCAACTATGACAGATAACTCACTTCTGTTTCTTTCATGATTGATCATATCCACAATAGGAACAATATTCATGGTTCAATCACCCAAAATAACAGATTTTCTATTTTCTAATTGCAAATTAGTGTGTATTTTTCCTCCAAATCCAGGACCCAAATGCACTTACTAGGTTCTGACACACCAACTATGACAGATAACTCACTTCTGTTTCTTTCATGATTCATCATATCCATAATAGGAACAATATTCATGGTTCAATCACACAAAATAACAGATTTTCTATTTTCTAATTGCAAATTAGTGTGTATTTTTCCTACAAATCCAGGATCCAAATGCACTTAGTAGGTTCTGACACACCAACTATGACAGATAAGTCATTGCTGTTTCTTTCATGATTCATCATATCCATAATAGGAACAATATTGATGGTTCAATCACCCAAAATATCTAATTTTCTATTTTCTAATTGCAAATTAGTGTGTATTTTTCCTCCAAATCCAGGACCCAAATGCACTTACTAGGTGCCGACACACCAACTATGACAGATAAGTCACTTCTGTTTCTTTCATGATTCATCATATCCACAATAGGAACAATATTCATGGTTCAATCACCCAAAATATCTAATTTTCTATTTTCTAATTGCAAATTAGTGTGTGTTTTTTCCTCCAAATCCAGGACCCAAATGTACTTAGTAGGTTCTGACACACTAACGATGACAGATAACTCACTTCTGTTTCTTTCATGATTCATCATATCCATAATAGGAACAATATTCATGGTTCAATCACCCAAAATATCTAATTTTCTATTTTCTAATTGCAAATTAGTGTGTATTTTTCCTCCAAATCCAGGACCCAAATGCACTTAGTAGGTTCTGACACACTAACTATGACAGATAACTCACTTCTGTTTCTTTCATGATTCATCATATCCACAATAGGAACAATATTCATGGTTCAATCACCCAAAATATCTAATTTTCTATTTTCTAATTGCAAATTAGTGTGTATTTTTTCTCCAAATCCAGGACCCAAATGCACTTAGTAGGTGGTGACACACCAACTATGACAGATAACTCACTTCTGTTTCTTTCATGATTCATCATATCCACAATAGGAACAATATTCATGGTTCAATCACCCAAAATATCTAATTTTCTATTTTCTAATTGCAAATTAGTGTGTATTTTTCCTCCAAATCCAGGACCCAAATGCACTTAGTAGGTGCTGACACACCAACTATGACAGATAACTCACTTCTGTTTCTTTCATGATTGATCATATCCACAATAGGAACAATATTCATGGTTCAATCACCCAAAATATCTAATTTTCTATTTTCTAATTGCAAATTAGTGTGTATTTTTCCTACAAATCCAGGACCCAAATGCACTTACTAGGTTCTGACACACTTACTATGACAGATGAGTCACTTCTGTTTCTTTCATGATTCATCATATCCATAATAGGAACAATATTCATGGTTCAATCACCCAAAATAACAGATTTTCTATTTTCTAATTTCAAATTAGTGTGTATTTTTTCTCCAAATCCAGGACCCAAATGCACTTAATAGGTGCTGACAAACCAACTATGACAGATAACTCACTTCTGTTTCTTTCATGATTCATCATATCCATAATAGGAACAATATTCATGGTTCAATCACCCAAAATAACAGATTTTCTATTTTCTAATTGCAAATTAGTGTGTATTTTTTCTCCAAATCCAGGACCCAAATGCACTTACTAGGTGCTGACACACTAATTATGACATATAACTGACTTCTGTTTCTTTCATGATTCATCATATCCACAATAGGAACAATATTCATGGTTCAATCACCCAAAATATCTAATTTTCTATTTTCTAATTGCAAATTAGTGTGTATTTTTTCTCCAAATCCAGGACCCAAATGCACTTACTAGGTGCTGACACACTAATTCTGACATATAACTGACTTCTGATTCTTTCATGATTCATCATATCCATAATAGGAACAATATTCATGGTTCAATCACCCAAAATAACAGATTTTCTATTTTCTAATTTCAAATTAGTGTGTATTTTTTCTCCAAATCCAGGACCCAAATGCACTTACTAGGTTCTGACACACTAATTATGACATATAACTGACTTCTGATTCTTTCCTGATTCATCATGTCCACAATAGGAACAATATTCATGGTTCAATCACACAAAATAACAGATTTTCTATTTTCTAATTGCAAATTAGTGTGTATTTTTCCCCCAAATCCAGGACCCAAATGCACTTACTAGGTGCTGACACACCAACTATAATAGATAACTCATTTCTATTTCTTTCCTCATTCATCATATCCACAATAGGAACAATATTCATGGTTCAATCACCCAAAATATCTAATTTTCTATTTTCTAATTTCAAATTAGTGTGTATTTTTCCTCCAAATCCAGGACCCAAATGCACTTACTAGGTGGTGACACACTAACTATGACAGATAAGTCACTTCTGTTTCTTTCATGATTCATCATATCCATAATAGGAACAATATTCTTGGTTCAATCACCTAAAATATCTAATTTTCTATTTTCTAATTGCAAATTAGTGTGTATTTTTCCTCCAAATCCAGGACCCAAATGCACTTAGTAGGTGCTGACACACTAACTTTGATAGATAACTGACTTCTGATTCTTTCATGATTCATCATATCCACAATAGGAACAATATTCATGGTTCAATCACCCAAAATATCTAATTTTCTATTTTCTAATTGCAAATTAGTGTGTATTTTTCCTCCAAATCCAGGACCCAAATGCACTTAGTAGGTGCTCACACATCAACTATGACAGATAACTCACTTCTGTTTCTTTCATGATTCATCATATCCACAATACGAACAATATTCATGGTTCAATCACCCAAAATAACAGATTTTCTATTTTCTAATTTCAAATTAGTGTGTAGTTTTTCTCCAAATCCAGGACCCAAATGCACTTAGTAGGTGCTCACACACCAACTATGACAGATAACTCACTTCTGTTTCTTTCATGATTGATCATATCCACAATAGGAACAATATTCATGGTTCAATCACCCAAAATATCTAATTTTCTTTTTTCTAATTGCAAATTAGTGTGTATTTTTTCTCCAAATCCAGGACCCAAATGCACTTACTAGGTGCTGAAACACTAATTATGACATATAACTGACTTCTGATTCTTTCATGATTCATCATATCCATAATAGGAACAATATTCATGGTTCAATCACCCAAAATAACAGATTTTCTATTTTCTAATTTCAAATTAGTGTGTATTTTTTCTCCAAATCCAGGACCCAAATGCACTTAATAGGTGCTGACACACTAACCATGACAGATAACTCACTTCTGTTTCTTTCCTGATTCATCATATCCATAATAGGAACAATATTCATGGTTCAATCACCCAAAATAACAGATTTTCTATTTTCTAATTGCAAATTAGTGTGTATTTTTTCTCCAAATCCAGGACCCAAATGCACTTACTAGGTGCTGACACACCAACTATAATAGATAACTCATTTCTATTTCTTTCCTCATTCATCATATCCACAATAGGAACAATATTCATGGTTCAATCACCCAAAATATCTAATTTTCTATTTTCTAATTTCAAATTAGTGTGTATTTTTCCTCCAAATCCAGGACCCAAATGCACTTACTAGGTGGTGACACACTAACTATGACAGATAAGTCACTTCTGTTTCTTTCATGATTCATCATAACCATAATAGGAACAATATTCTTGGTTCAATCACCCAAAATATCTAATTTTCTATTTTCTAATTGCAAATTAGTGTGTATTTTTCCTCCAAATCCAGGACCCAAATGCACTTAGTAGGTGCTGACACACTAACTTTGATAGATAACTGACTTCTGATTCTTTCATGATTCATCATATCCACAATAGGAACAATATTCATGGTTCAATCACCCAAAATATCTAATTTTCTATTTTCTAATTGCAAATTAGTGTGTATTTTTCCTCCAAATCCAGGACCCAAATGCACTTACTAGGTGCTGAAACACTAATTATGACATATAACTGACTTCTGATTCTTTCATGATTCATCATATCCATAATAGGAACAATATTCATGGTTCAATCACCCAAAATCACAGATTTTCTATTTTCTAATTGCAAATTAGTGTGTATTTTTCCTCCAAATCCAGGACCCAAATGCACTTAGTAGGTGCTCACACATCAACTATGACAGATAACTCACTTCTGTTTCTTTCATGATTCATCATATCCACAATACGAACAATATTCATGGTTCAATCACCCAAAATAACAGATTTTCTATTTTCTAATTTCAAATTAGTGTGTATTTTTTCTCCAAATCCAGGACCCAAATGCACTTAGTAGGTGCTCACACACCAACTATGACAGATAACTCACTTCTGTTTCTTTCATGATTGATCATATCCACAATAGGAACAATATTCATGGTTCAATCACCCAAAATATCTAATTTTCTTTTTTCTAATTGCAAATTAGTGTGTATTTTTTCTCCAAATCCAGGACCCAAATGCACTTACTAGGTGCTGAAACACTAATTATGACATATAACTGACTTCTGATTCTTTCATGATTCATCATATCCATAATAGGAACAATATTCATGGTTCAATCACCCAAAATAACAGATTTTCTATTTTCTAATTTCAAATTAGTGTGTATTTTTTCTCCAAATCCAGGACCCAAATGCACTTAATAGGTGCTGACACACTAACCATGACAGATAACTCACTTCTGTTTCTTTCCTGATTCATCATATCCATAATAGGAACAATATTCATGGTTCAATCACCCAAAATAACAGATTTTCTATTTTCTAATTGCAAATTAGTGTGTATTTTTTCTCCAAATTCAGGACCCAAATGCACTTACTAGGTGTTGACACACTAACTATGACAGATAAGTCACTTCTATTTCTTTCATCTTTCATCATATCCATAATAGGAACAATATTCATGGTTCAATCACCCAAAATATCTAATTTTCTATTTTCTAATTGCAAATTAGTGTGTATTTTTCCTCCAAATCCAGGACCCAAATGCACTTACTAGGTGCTGACACACCAACTATGACAGATAACTCACTTCTGTTTCTTTCATGATTCATCATATCAATAATAGGAACAATATTCATGGTTCAATCACCCAAAATAACAGATTTTCTATTTTCTAATTGCAAATTAGTGTGTATTTTTCCTCCAAATCCAGGACCCAAATGCACTTACTAGGTTCTGACACACCAACTATGACAGATAAGTCATTGCTGTTTCTTTCATGATTCATCATATCCATAATAGGAACAATATTCATGGTTCAATCACCCAAAATATCTAATTTTCTATTTTCTAATTTCAAATTAGTGTGTATTTTTTCTCCAAATCCAGGACCCAAATGCACTTAGTAGGTGCTGACACACCAACTATGACAGATAACTCACTTCTGTTTCTTTCATGATTCATCATATCCATAATAGGAACAATATTCATGGTTCAATCACCCAAAATAACAGATTTTCTATTTTCTAATTGCAAATTAGTGTGTATTTTTTCTCCAAATTCAGGACCCAAATGCACTTACTAGGTGTTGACACACTAACTATGACAGATAAGTCACTTCTATTTCTTTCATCTTTCATCATATCCATAATAGGAACAATATTCATGGTTCAATCACCCAAAATATCTAATTTTCTATTTTCTAATTGCAAATTAGTGTGCATTTTTTCTCCAAATCCAGGACCCAAATGCACTTACTAGGTGCTGACACACCAACTATGACAGATAACTCACTTCTGTTTCTTTCATGATTCATCATATCAATAATAGGAACAATATTCATGGTTCAATCACCCAAAATATCTAATTTTCTATTTTCTAATTGCAAATTAGTGTGTATTTTTTCTCCAAATCCAGGACCCAAATGCACTTAGTAGGTGCTGACACACCAACTATGACAGATAACTCACTTCTGTTTCTTTCATGATTCATCATATCAATAATAGGAACAATATTCATGGTTCAATCACCCAAAATAACAGATTTTCTATTTTCTAATTTCAAATTAGTGTGTATTTTTTCTCCAAATCCAGGACCCAAATGCACTTACTAGGTGCTGACACACTAACTTTGAAAGATAACTGACTTCTGTTTCTTTCATGATTCATCATATCCACAATAGGAACAATATGCATGGTTCAATCACCCAAAATATCTAATTTTCTATTTTCTAATTGCAAATTAGTGTGTATTTTTTCTCCAAATCCAGGACCCAAATGCACTTACTAGGTGCTGACACACCAACTATGACAGATAACTCACTTCTGTTTCTTTCATGATTCATCATATCCATGATAGGAACAATATTCATGGTTAAATCACCCAAAATATCTAATTTTCTATTTTCTAATTGCAAATTAGTGTGTATTTTTCCTCCAAATCCAGGACCCAAATGCACTTACTAGGTGCTGACACACCAACTATGACAGATAACTCACTTCTGTTTCTTTCATGATTCATCATATCCACAATACGAACAATATTCATGGTTCAATCACCCAAAATAACAGATTTTCTATTTTCTAATTGCAAATTAGTGTGTATTTTTTCTCCAAATCCAGAACCCAAATGCACTTAGTAGGTTCTGACACACTAATTCTGACATACAACTGACTTATGATTCTTTCCTGATTCATCATATCCATAATAGGAACAATATTCATGGTTCAATCACCCAAAATAACAGATTTTCTATTTTCTAATTTCAAATTAGTGTGTATTTTTTCTCCAAATCCAGGACCCAAATGCACTTAGTAGGTGCTGACACACCAACTATAATAGATAACTCATTTCTGTTTCTTTCCTCATTCATCATATCCATAATAAGAACAATATTCATGGTTCAATCACCCAAAATATCTAATTTTCTATTTTCTAATTGCAAATTAGTGTGTATTTTTCCTCCAAATCCAGGACCCAAATGCACTTGGTAGGTTCTGACACACTAACTATGACAGATAACTCACTTCTGTTTCTTTCATGATTCATCATATCCATAATAGGAACAATATTCATTGACTAATCACCCAAAATATCTAATTTTCTATTTTCTAATTGCAAATTAGTGTGTATTTTTTCTCCAAATCCAGGACCCAAATGCACTTACTAGGTGCTGACACACCAACTATGACAGATAACTCACTTCTGTTTCTTTCATGATTCATCATATCCACAATAGGAACAATATTCATGGTTCAATCACCCAAAATATCTAATTTTCTATTTTCTAATTGCAAATTAGTGTGTATTTTTCCTCCAAATCCAGGACCCAAATGCACTTAGTAGGTGCTGACACACCAACTATGACAGATAACTCACTTCTGTTTCTTTCATGATTGATCATATCCACAATAGGAACAATATTCATGGTTCAATCACCCAAAATATCTAATTTTCTATTTTCTAATTGCAAATTAGTGTGTATTTTTCCTACAAATCCAGGACCCCAATGCACTTACTAGGTTCTGACACACTTACTATGACAGATGAGTCACTTCTGTTTCTTTCATGATTCATCATATCCATAATAGGAACAATATTCATGGTTCAATCACCCAAAATAACAGATTTTCTATTTTCTAATTTCAAATTAGTGTGTATTTTTTCTCCAAATCCAGGACCCAAATGCACTTAATAGGTGCTGACAAACCAACTATGACAGATAACTCACTTCTGTTTCTTTCATGATTCATCATATCCATAATAGGAACAATATTCATGGTTCCATCACCCAAAATAACAGATTTTCTATTTTCTAATTGCAAATTAGTGTGTATTTTTTCTCCAAATCCAGGACCCAAATGCACTTACTAGGTGCTGACACACTAATTATGACATATAACTGACTTCTGTTTCTTTCATGATTCATCATATCCACAATAGGAACAATATTCATGGTTCAATCACCCAAAATATCTAATTTTCTATTTTCTAATTGCAAATTAGTGTGTATTTTTTCTCCAAATCCAGGACCCAAATGCACTTACTAGGTGCTGACACACTAATTATGACATATAACTGACTTCTGATTCTTTCATGATTCATCATATCCATAATAGGAACAATATTCATGGTTCAATCACCCAAAATAACAGATTTTCTATTTTCTAATTTCAAATTAGTGTGTATTTTTTCTCCAAATCCAGGACCCAAATGCACTTACTAGGTTCTGACACACTAATTATGACATATAACTGACTTCTGATTCTTTCCTGATTCATCATATCCACAATAGGAACAATATTCATGGTTCAATCACACAAAATAACAGATTTTCTATTTTCTAATTGCAAATTAGTGTGTATTTTTCCCCCAAATCCAGGACCCAAATGCACTTACTAGGTGCTGACACACCAACTATAATAGATAACTCATTTCTATTTCTTTCCTCATTCATCATATCCACAATAGGAACAATATTCATGGTTCAATCACCCAAAATATCTAATTTTCTATTTTCTAATTTCAAATTAGTGTGTATTTTTCCTCCAAATCCAGGACCCAAATGCACTTACTAGGTGCTGACACACTAACTATGACAGATAAGTCACTTCTGTTTCTTTCATGATTCATCATATCCATAATAGGAACAATATTCTTGGTTCAATCACCCAAAATATCTAATTTTCTATTTTCTAATTGCAAATTAGTGTGTATTTTTCCTCCAAATCCAGGACCCAAATGCACTTAGTAGGTGCTGACACACTAACTTTGATAGATAACTGACTTCTGATTCTTTCATGATTCATCATATCCACAATAGGAACAATATTCATGGTTCAATCACCCAAAATATCTAATTTTCTATTTTCTAATTGCAAATTAGTGTGTATTTTTCCTCCAAATCCAGGACCCAAATGCACTTAGTAGGTGCTCACACATCAACTATGACAGATAACTCACTTCTGTTTCTTTCATGATTCATCATATCCACAATACGAACAATATTCATGGTTCAATCACCCAAAATAACAGATTTTCTATTTTCTAATTGCAAATTAGTGTGTAGTTTTTCTCCAAATCCAGGACCCAAATGCACTTAGTAGGTGCTCACACACCAACTATGACAGATAACTCACTTCTGTTTCTTTCATGATTGATCATATCCACAATAGGAACAATATTCATGGTTCAATCACCCAAAATATCTAATTTTCTATTTTCTAATTGCAAATTAGTGTGTATTTTTCCTCCAAATCCAGGACCCAAATGCACTTAGTAGGTGCTGACACACCAACTATGACAGATAACTCACTTCTGTTTCTTTCATGATTGATCATATCCACAATAGGAACAATATTCATGGTTCAATCACCCAAAATATCTAATTTTCTATTTTCTAATTGCAAATTAGTGTGTATTTTTCCTACAAATCCAGGACCCCAATGCACTTACTAGGTTCTGACACACTTACTATGACAGATGAGTCACTTCTGTTTCTTTCATGATTCATCATATCCATAATAGGAACAATATTCATGGTTCAATCACCCAAAATAACAGATTTTCTATTTTCTAATTTCAAATTAGTGTGTATTTTTTCTCCAAATCCAGGACCCAAATGCACTTAATAGGTGCTGACAAACCAACTATGACAGATAACTCACTTCTGTTTCTTTCATGATTCATCATATCCATAATAGGAACAATATTCATGGTTCAATCACCCAAAATAACAGATTTTCTATTTTCTAATTGCAAATTAGTGTGTATTTTTTCTCCAAATCCAGGACCCAAATGCACTTACTAGGTGCTGACACACTAATTATGACATATAACTGACTTCTGTTTCTTTCATGATTCATCATATCCACAATAGGAACAATATTCATGGTTCAATCACCCAAAATATCTAATTTTCTATTTTCTAATTGCAAATTAGTGTGTATTTTTTCTCCAAATCCAGGACCCAAATGCACTTACTAGGTGCTGACACACTAACTTATGACTATATAACTGACTTCTGATTCTTTCGTGATTCATCATATCCATAATAGGAACAATATTCATGGTTCAATCACCCAAAATAACAGATTTTCTATTTTCTAATTTCAAATTAGTGTGTATTTTTTCTCCAAATCCAGGACCCAAATGCACTTACTAGGTTCTGACACACTAATTATGACATATAACTGACTTCTGATTCTTTCCTGATTCATCATATCCACAATAGGAACAATATTCATGGTTCAATCACACAAAATAACAGATTTTCTATTTTCTAATTGCAAATTAGTGTGTATTTTTCCCCCAAATCCAGGACCCAAATGCACTTACTAGGTGCTGACACACCAACTATAATAGATAACTCATTTCTATTTCTTTCCTCATTCATCATATCCACAATAGGAACAATATTCATGGTTCAATCACCCAAAATATCTAATTTTCTATTTTCTAATTTCAAATTAGTGTGTATTTTTCCTCCAAATCCAGGACCCAAATGCACTTACTAGGTGGTGACACACTAACTATGACAGATAAGTCACTTCTGTTTCTTTCATGATTCATCATATCCATAATAGGAACAATATTCTTGGTTCAATCACCCAAAATATCTAATTTTCTATTTTCTAATTGCAAATTAGTGTGTATTTTTCCTCCAAATCCAGGACCCAAATGCACTTAGTAGGTGCTGACACACTAACTTTGATAGATAACTGACTTCTGATTCTTTCATGATTCATCATATCCACAATAGGAACAATATTCATGGTTCAATCACCCAAAATATCTAATTTTCTATTTTCTAATTGCAAATTAGTGTGTATTTTTCCTCCAAATCCAGGACCCAAATGCACTTAGTAGGTGCTCACACATCAACTATGACAAATAACTCACTTCTGTTTCTTTCATGATTCATCATATCCACAATACGAACAATATTCATGGTTCAATCACCCAAAATAACAGATTTTCTATTTTCTAATTGCAAATTAGTGTGTAGTTTTTCTCCAAATCCAGGACCCAAATGCACTTAGTAGGTGCTCACACACCAACTATGACAGATAACTCACTTCTGTTTCTTTCATGATTGATCATATCCACAATAGGAACAATATTCATGGTTCAATCACCCAAAATATCTAATTTTCTATTTTCTAATTGCAAATTAGTGTGTATTTTTTCTCCAAATCCAGGACCCAAATGCACTTACTAGGTGCTGAAACACTAATTATGACATATAACTGACTTCTGATTCTTTCATGATTCATCATATCCATAATAGGAACAATATTCATGGTTCTATCACCCAAAATAACAGATTTTCTATTTTCTAATTTCAAATTAGTGTGTATTTTTTCTCCAAATCCAGGACCCAAATGCACTTAATAGGTGCTGACACACTAACCATGACAGATAACTCACTTCTGTTTCTTTCCTGATTCATCATATCCATAATAGGAACAATATTCATGGTTCAATCACCCAAAATAACAGATTTTCTATTTTCTAATTGCAAATTAGTGTGTATTTTTTCTCCAAATTCAGGACCCAAATGCACTTACTAGGTGTTGACACACTAACTATGACAGATAAGTCACTTCTATTTCTTTCATCTTTCATCATATCCATAATAGGAACAATATTCATGGTTCAATCACCCAAAATATCTAATTTTCTATTTTCTAATTGCAAATTAGTGTGCATTTTTTCTCCAAATCCAGGACCCAAATGCACTTACTAGGTGCTGACACACCAACTATGACAGATAACTCACTTCTGTTTCTTTCATGATTCATCATATCAATAATAGGAACAATATTCATGGTTCAATCACCCAAAATAACAGATTTTCTATTTTCTAATTGCAAATTAGTGTGTATTTTTCCTACAAATCCAGGACCCAAATGCACTTAGTAGGTTCTGACACACTAACCATGACAGATAACTCACTTCTGTTTCTTTCATGATTCATCATATCCACAATAGGAACAATATTCATGGTTCAATCACCCAAAATATCTAATTTTCTATTTTCTAATTGCAAATTAGTGTGTATTTTTCCTCCAAATCCAGGACCCAAATGCACTTAGTAGGTGCTCACACACCAACTATGACAGATAAGTCACTTCTGTTTCTTTCCTGATTCATCATATCCATAATAGGAACAATATTCATGGTTCAATCACCCAAAATATCTAATTTTCTATTTTCTAATTGCAAATTAGTGTGTATTTTTCCTACAAATCCAGGACCCAAATGCACTTAGTAGGTTCTGACACACCAACTATGACAGATAAGTCACTTCTGTTACTTTCATGATTCATCATATCCATAATAGGAACAATATTCATGGTTCAATCACCCAAAATAACAGATTTTCTATTTTCTAATTGCAAATTAGTGTGTATTTTTTCTCCAAATCCAGGACCCAAATGCACTTACTAGGTGCTGACACACTAACTTTGAAAGATAACTGACTTCTGTTTCTTTCATGATTCATCATATCCACAATAGGAACAATATGCATGGTTCAATCACCCAAAATATCTAATTTTCTATTTTCTAATTGCAAATTAGTGTGTATTTTTTCTCCAAATCCAGGACCCAAATGCACTTACTAGGTGCTGACACACCAACTATGACAGATAACTCACTTCTGTTTCTTTCATGATTCATCATATCCATGATAGGAACAATATTCTTGGTTCAATCACCCAAAATATCTAATTTTCTATTTTCTAATTGCAAATTAGTGTGTATTTTTCCTCCAAATCCAGGACCCAAATGCACTTACTAGGTGCTGACACACCAACTATGACAGATAACTCACTTCTGTTTCTTTCATGATTCATCATATCCACAATACGAACAATATTCATGGTTCAATCA
Source organism: Pseudo-nitzschia multiseries (assembly GCA_037355745.1). Taxonomy (NCBI): domain Eukaryota; phylum Bacillariophyta; class Bacillariophyceae; order Bacillariales; family Bacillariaceae; genus Pseudo-nitzschia; species Pseudo-nitzschia multiseries. Next base: position 150,737 of record CM074782.1, on the reverse strand, counting down.
CCCAAAATAACAGATTTTCTATTTTCTAATTGCAAATTAGTGTGTATTTTTTCTCCAAATCCAGGACCCAAATGCACTTAGTAGGTTCTGACACACTAATTATGACATACAACTGACTTATGATTCTTTCCTGATTCATCATATCCATAATAGGAACAATATTCATGGTTCAATCACCCAAAATAACAGATTTTCTATTTTCTAATTTCAAATTAGTGTGTATTTTTTCTCCAAATCCAGGACCCAAATGCACTTAGTAGGTGCTGACACACCAACTATAATAGATAACTCATTTCTGTTTCTTTCCTCATTCATCATATCCATAATAAGAACAATATTCATGGTTCAATCACCCAAAATATCTAATTTTCTATTTTCTAATTGCAAATTAGTGTGTATTTTTCCTCCAAATCCAGGACCCAAATGCACTTAGTAGGTGCTGACACACCAACTATGACAGATAACTCACTTCTGTTTCTTTCATGATTCATCATATCCACAATAGGAACAATATTCATGGTTCAATCACCCAAAATAACAGATTTTCTATTTTCTAATTGCAAATTAGTGTGTATTTTTTCTCCAAATCCAGGACCCAAATGCACTTAGTAGGTTCTGACACACTAATTATGACATATAACTGACTTCTGATTCTTTCATGATTCAACATATCCATAATAGGAACAATATTCATGGTTCAATCACCCAAAATAACAGATTTTCTATTTTCTAATTTCAAATTAGTGTGTATTTTTTCTCCAAATCCAGGACCCAAATGCACTTAGTAGGTGCTGACACACTAACCATGACAGATAACTCACTTCTGTTTCTTTCATGATTCATCATATCCACAATAGGAACAATATTCATGGTTCAATCACCCAAAATATCTAATTTTCTATTTTCTAATTGCAAATTAGTGTGTATTTTTCCTCCAAATCCAGGACCCAAATGCACTTAGTAGGTGCTCACACACCAACTATGACAGATAAGTCACTTCTGTTTCTTTCCTGATTCATCATATCCATAATAGGAACAATATTCATGGTTCAATCACCCAAAATATCTAATTTTCTATTTTCTAATTGCAAATTAGTGTGTATTTTTCCTCCAAATCCAGGACCCAAATGCACTTACTAGGTTCTGACACACCAACTATGACAGATAACTCACTTCTGTTTCTTTCCTGATTCATCATATCCACAATAGGAACAATATTCATGGTTCAATCACACAAAATAACAGATTTTCTATTTTCTAATTGCTAATTAGTGTGTATTTTTCCCCCAAATCCAGGACCCAAATGCACTTACTAGGTGCTGACACACCAACTATAATAGATAACTCATTTCTATGTCTTTCCTGATTCATCATATCCATAATAGGAACAATATTCATGGTTCAATCACCCAAAATATCTAATTTTCTATTTTCTAATTTCAAATTAGTGTGTATTTTTCCTCCAAATCCAGGACCCAAATGCACTTACTAGGTGGTGACACACTAACTATGACAGATAAGTCACTTCTGTTTCTTTCATGATTCATCATATCCATAATAGGAACAATATTCATGGTTCAATCACCCAAAATATCTAATTTTCTATTTTCTAATTGCAAATTAGTGTGTATTTTTCCTCCAAATCCAGGACCCAAATGCACTTAGTAGGTGCTGACACACTAACTTTGATAGATAACTGACTTCTGATTCTTTCATGATTCATCATATCCACAATAGGAACAATATTCATGGTTCAATCACCCAAAATATCTAATTTTCTATTTTCTAATTGCAAATTAGTGTGTATTTTTCCTCCAAATCCAGGACCCAAATGCACTTAGTAGGTGCTGACACACTAACTTTGATAGATAACTGACTTCTGATTCTTTCATGATTCATCATATCCACAATAGGAACAATATTCATGGTTCAATCACCCAAAATATCTAATTTTCTATTTTCTAATTGCAAATTAGTGTGTATTTTTCCTCCAAATCCAGGACCCAAATGCACTTAGTAGGTGCTCACACATCAACTATGACAGATAACTCACTTCTGTTTCTTTCATGATTCATCATATCCACAATACGAACAATATTCATGGTTCAATCACCCAAAATAACAGATTTTCTATTTTCTAATTTCAAATTAGTGTGTAGTTTTTCTCCAAATCCAGGACCCAAATGCACTTAGTAGGTGCTCACACACCAACTATGACAGATAACTCACTTCTGTTTCTTTCATGATTGATCATATCCACAATAGGAACAATATTCATGGTTCAATCACCCAAAATATCTAATTTTCTATTTTCTAATTGCAAATTAGTGTGTATTTTTTCTCCAAATCCAGGACCCAAATGCACTTACTAGGTGCTGAAACACTAATTATGACATATAACTGACTTCTGATTCTTTCCTGATTCATCATATCCACAATAGGAACAATATTCATGGTTCAATCACCCAAAATAACAGATTTTCTATTTTCTAATTTCAAATTAGTGTGTATTTTTTCTCCAAATCCAGGACCCAAATGCACTTAATAGGTGCTGACACACAAACCATGACAGATAACCCACTTCTGTTTCTTTCCTGATTCATCATATCCATAATAGGAACAATATTCATGGTTCAATCACCCAAAATAACAGATTTTCTATTTTCTAATTGCAAATTAGTGTGTATTTTTTCTCCAAATTCAGGACCCAAATGCACTTACTAGGTGTTGACACACTAACTATGACAGATAAGTCACTTCTATTTCTTTCATCTTTCATCATATCCATAATAGGAACAATATTCATGGTTCAATCACCCAAAATATCTAATTTTCTATTTTCTAATTGCAAATTAGTGTGTATTTTTTCTCCAAATCCAGGACCCAAATGCACTTACTAGGTGCTGACACACCAACTATGACAGATAACTCACTTCTGTTTCTTTCATGATTCATCATATCAATAATAGGAACAATATTCATGGTTCAATCACCCAAAATAACAGATTTTCTATTTTCTAATTGCAAATTAGTGTGTATTTTTCCTACAAATCCAGGACCCAAATGCACTTAGTAGGTTCTGACACACCAACTATGACAGATAACTCACTTCTGTTTCTTTCATGATTCATCATATCCATAATAGGAACAATATTCATGGTTCAATCACACAAAATAACAGATTTTCTATTTTCTAATTGCAAATTAGTGTGTATTTTTCCTCCAAATCCAGGACCCAAATGCACTTACTAGGTTCTGACACACCAACTATGACAGATAAGTCATTGCTGTTTCTTTCATGATTCATCATATCCATAATAGGAACAATATTCATGGTTCCATCATCCAAAATATCTAATTTTCTATTTTCTAATTGCAAATTAGTGTGTATTTTTCCTCCAAATCCAGGACCCAAATGCACTTACTAGGTGCTGACACACCAACTATGACAGATAACTCACTTCTGTTACTTTCATGATTCATCATATCCACAATAGGAACAATATTCATGGTTCAATCACCCAAAATATCTAATTTTCTATTTTCTAATTGCAAATTAGTGTGTATTTTTTCTCCAAATCCAGGACCCAAATGCACTTAGTAGGTGCTGACACACCAACTATGACAGATAACTCACTTCTGTTTCTTTCATGATTCATCATATCAATAATAGGAACAATATTCATGGTTCAATCACCCAAAATAACAGATTTTCTATTTTCTAATTTCAAATTAGTGTGTATTTTTTCTCCAAATCCAGGACCCAAATGCACTTAATAGGTGCTGACACACCAACTATGACAGATAACTCACTTCTGTTTCTTTCATGATTCATCATATCCATAATAGGAACAATATTCATGGTTCAATCACCCAAAATAACAGATTTTCTATTTTCTAATTGCAAATTAGTGTGTATTTTTCCTACAAATCCAGGACCCAAATGCACTTAGTAGGTTCTGACACACCAACTATGACAGATAAGTCACTTCTGTTACTTTCATGATTCATCATATCCATAATAGGAACAATATTCATGGTTCAATCACCCAAAATAACAGATTTTCTATTTTCTAATTGCAAATTAGTGTGTATTTTTTCTCCAAATCCAGGACCCAAATGCACTTACTAGGTGCTGACACACTAACTTTGAAAGATAACTGACTTCTGTTTCTTTCATGATTCATCATATCCACAATAGGAACAATATGCATGGTTCAATCACCCAAAATATCTAATTTTCTATTTTCTAATTGCAAATTAGTGTGTATTTTTTCTCCAAATCCAGGACCCAAATGCACTTACTAGGTGCTGACACACCAACTATGACAGATAACTCACTTCTGTTTCTTTCATGATTCATCATATCCATGATAGGAACAATATTCATGGTTAAATCACCCAAAATATCTAATTTTCTATTTTCTAATTGCAAATTAGTGTGTATTTTTCCTCCAAATCCAGGACCCAAATGCACTTACTAGGTGCTGACACACCAACTATGACAGATAACTCACTTCTGTTTCTTTCATGATTCATCATATCCACAATACGAACAATATTCATGGTTCAATCACCCAAAATAACAGATTTTCTATTTTCTAATTGCAAATTAGTGTGTATTTTTTCTCCAAATCCAGGACCCAAATGCACTTAGTAGGTTCTGACACACTAATTATGACATACAACTGACTTATGATTCTTTCCTGATTCATCATATCCATAATAGGAACAATATTCATGGTTCAATCACCCAAAATAACAGATTTTCTATTTTCTAATTTCAAATTAGTGTGTATTTTTTCTCCAAATCCAGGACCCAAATGCACTTAGTAGGTGCTGACACACCAACTATAATAGATAACTCATTTCTGTTTCTTTCCTCATTCATCATATCCATAATAAGAACAATATTCATGGTTCAATCACCCAAAATATCTAATTTTCTATTTTCTAATTGCAAATTAGTGTGTATTTTTCCTCCAAATCCAGGACCCAAATGCACTTAGTAGGTGCTGACACACCAATTATGACAGATAACTCACTTCTGTTTCTTTCATGATTCATCATATCCACAATAGGAACAATATTCATGGTTCAATCACCCAAAATAACAGATTTTCTATTTTCTAATTGCAAATTAGTGTGTATTTTTTCTCCAAATCCAGGACCCAAATGCACTTAGTAGGTTCTGACACACTAATTATGACATATAACTGACTTCTGATAATTTCATGATTCAACATATCCATAATAGGAACAATATTCATGGTTCAATCACCCAAAATAACAGATTTTCTATTTTCTAATTTCAAATTAGTGTGTATTTTTTCTCCAAATCCAGGACCCAAATGCACTTAGTAGGTGCTGACACACTAACCATGACAGATAAGTCACTTCTGTTTCTTTCCTGATTCATCATATCCACAATAGGAACAATATTCATGGTTCAATCACCCAAAATATCTAATTTTCTATTTTCTAATTGCAAATTAGTGTGTATTTTTCCTCCAAATCCAGGACCCAAATGCACTTAGTAGGTGCTCACACACCAACTATGACAGATAAGTCACTTCTGTTTCTTTCCTGATTCATCATATCCATAATAGGAACAATATTCATGGTTCAATCACCCAAAATATCTAATTTTCTATTTTCTAATTGCAAATTAGTGTGTATTTTTCCTCCAAATCCAGGACCCAAATGCACTTACTAGGTGCTGACACACCAACTATGACAGATAACTCACTTCTGTTTCTTTCCTGATTCATCATATCCACAATAGGAACAATATTCATGGTTCAATCACACAAAATAACAGATTTTCTATTTTCTAATTTCAAATTAGTGTGTATTTTTTCTCCAAATCCAGGACCCAAATGCACTTAGTAGGTGCTGACACACTAACCATGACAGATAACTCACTTCTGTTTCTTTCCTGATTCATCATATCCACAATAGGAACAATATTCATGGTTCAATCACCCAAAATATCTAATTTTCTATTTTCTAATTGCAAATTAGTGTGTATTTTTCCTCCAAATCCAGGACCCAAATGCACTTAGTAGGTGCTCACACACCAACTATGACAGATAAGTCACTTCTGTTTCTTTCCTGATTCATCATATCCATAATAGGAACAATATTCATGGTTCAATCACCCAAAATATCTAATTTTCTATTTTCTAATTGCAAATTAGTGTGTATTTTTCCTCCAAATCCAGGACCCAAATGCACTTACTAGGTGCTGACACACCAACTATAATAGATAATTCATTTCTGTTTCTTTCCTCATTCATCATATCCACAATAGGAACAATATTCATGGTTCAATCACCCAAAATATCTAATTTTCTATTTTCTAATTTCAAATTAGTGTGTATTTTTTCTCCAAATCCAGGACCCAAATGCACTTAGTAGGTGCTGACACACTAACCATGACAGATAACTCACTTCTGTTTCTTTCCTGATTCATCATATCCACAATAGGAACAATATTCATGGTTCAATCACCCAAAATATCTAATTTTCTATTTTCTAATTGCAAATTAGTGTGTATTTTTCCTCCAAATCCAGGACCCAAATGCACTTAGTAGGTGCTCACACACCAACTATGACAGATAAGTCACTTCTGTTTCTTTCCTGATTCATCATATCCATAATAGGAACAATATTCATGGTTCAATCACCCAAAATATCTAATTTTCTATTTTCTAATTGCAAATTAGTGTGTATTTTTCCTCCAAATCCAGGACCCAAATGCACTTACTAGGTGCTGACACACCAACTATAATAGATAATTCATTTCTGTTTCTTTCCTCATTCATCATATCCACAATAGGAACAATATTCATGGTTCAATCACCCAAAATATCTAATTTTCTATTTTCTAATTTCAAATTAGTGTGTATTTTTCCTCCAAATCCAGGACCCAAATGCACTTACTAGGTGGTGACACACTAACTATGACAGATAAGTCACTTCTGTTTCTTTCATGATTCATCATATCCATAATAGGAACAATATTCTTGGTTCAATCACCCAAAATATCTAATTTTCTATTTTCTAATTGCAAATTAGTGTGTATTTTTCCTCCAAATCCAGGACCCAAATGCACTTTGTAGGTGCTGACACACTAACTTTGATAGATAACTGACTTCTGATTCTTTCATGATTCATCATATCCACAATAGGAACAATATTCATGGTTCAATCACCCAAAATATCTAATTTTCTATTTTCTAATTGCAAATTAGTGTGTATTTTTCCTCCAAATCCAGGACCCAAATGCACTTATTAGGTGCTGACACACTAACTTTGATAGATAACTGACTTCTGATTCTTTCATGATTCATCATATCCACAATAGGAACAATATTCATGGTTCAATCACCCAAAATATCTAATTTTCTATTTTCTAATTGCAAATTAGTGTGTATTTTTCCTCCAAATCCAGGACCCAAATGCACTTAGTAGGTGCTCACACATCAACTATGACAGATAACTCACTTCTGTTTCTTTCATGATTCATCATATCCACAATACGAACAATATTCATGGTTCAATCACCCAAAATAACAGATTTTCTATTTTCTAATTGCAAATTAGTGTGTATTTTTTCTCCAAATCCAGGACCCAAATGCACTTAGTAGGTTCTGACACACTAATTATGACATATAACTGACTTATGATTCTTTCCTGATTCATCATATCAATAATAGGAACAATATTCATGGTTCAATCACCCAAAATAACAGATTTTCTATTTTCTAATTTCAAATTAGTGTGTATTTTTCCTCCAAATCCAGGACCCAAATGCACTTAGTAGGTGCTGACACACCAACTATGACAGATAACTCACTTCTGTTTCTTTCATGATTCATCATATCCACAATACGAACAATATTCATGGTTCAATCACCCAAAATAACAGATTTTCTATTTTCTAATTGCAAATTAGTGTGTATTTTTTCTCCAAATCCAGGACCCAAATGCACTTAGTAGGTTCTGACACACTAATTATGACATATAACTGACTTACGATTCTTTCCTGATTCATCATATCAATAATAGGAACAATATTCATGGTTCAATCACCCAAAATAACAGATTTTCTATTTTTTAATTTCAAATTAGTGTGTATTTTTTCTCCAAATCCAGGACCCAAATGCACTTAGTAGGTGCTGACAAACCAACTATAATAGATAACTCATTTCTGTTTCTTTCCTCATTTTTCATATCCACAATAGGAACAATATTCATGGTTCAATCACCCAAAATAACAGATTTTCTATTTTCTAATTGCAAATTAGTGTGTATTTTTCCTCCAAATCCAGGACCCAAATGCACTTAGTAGGTGCTGACACACCAACTATGACAGATAACTCACTTCTGTTTCTTTCATGATTCATCATATCCACAATAGGAACAATATTCATGGTTCAATCACCCAAAATAACAGATTTTCTATTTTCTAATTGCAAATTAGTGTGTATTTTTTCTCCAAATCCAGGACCCAAATGCACTTAGTAGGTTCTGACACACTAATTATGACATATAACTGACTTCTGATTCTTTCATGATTCAACATATCCATAATAGGAACAATATTCATGGTTCAATCACCCAAAATAACAGATTTTCTATTTTCTAATTTCAAATTAGTGTGTATTTTTTCTCCAAATCCAGGACCCAAATGCACTTAGTAGGTGCTGACACACTAACCATGACAGATAAGTCACTTCTGTTTCTTTCCTGATTCATCATATCCACAATAGGAACAATATTCATGGTTCAATCACCCAAAATATCTAATTTTCTATTTTCTAATTGCAAATTAGTGTGTATTTTTCCTCCAAATCCAGGACCCAAATGCACTTAGTAGGTTCTGACACACGAACTATGACAGATAACTCACTTCTGTTTCTTTCCTGATTCATCATATCCATAATAGGAACAATATTCATGGTTCAATCACACAAAATATCTAATTTTCTATTTTCTAATTGCAAATTAGTGTGTATTTTTCCTCCAAATCCAGGACCCAAATGCACTTAGTAGGTGCTGACACACCAACTATGACAGATAACTCACTTCTGTTTCTTTCATGATTCATCATATCCATAATAGGAACAATATTCATGGTTCAATCACCCAAAATATCTAATTTTCTATTTTCTAATTGCAAATTAGTGTGTATTTTTTCTCCAAATCCAGGACCCAAATGCACTTAGTAGGTGGTGACACACCAACTATGACAGATAAGTCACTTCTGTTTCTTTCATGATTCATCATATCAATAATAGGAACAATATTCATGGTTCAATCACCCAAAATAACAGATTTTCTATTTTCTAATTGCAAATTAGTGTGTATTTTTTCTCCAAATCCAGGACCCAAATGCACTTACTAGGTTCTGACACACTAATTATGACATATAACTGACTTCTGATTCTTTCCTGATTCATCATATCCACAATAGGAACAATATTCATGGTTCAATCACACAAAATAACAGATTTTCTATTTTCTAATTGCAAATTAGTGTGTATTTTTCCCCCAAATCCAGGACCCAAATGCACTTACTAGGTGCTGACACACCAACTATAATAGATAACTCATTTCTGTTTCTTTCCTCATTCATCATATCCACAATAGGAACAATATTCATGGTTCAATCACCCAAAATATCTAATTTTCTATTTTCTAATTTCAAATTAGTGTGTATTTTTCCTCCAAATCCAGGACCCAAATGCACTTACTAGGTGGTGACACACTAACTATGACAGATAAGTCACTTGTGTTTTTTTCATGATTCATCATATCCATAATAGGAACAATATTCTTGGTTCAATCACCCAAAATATCTAATTTTCTATTTTCTAATTGCAAATTAGTGTGTATTTTTCCTCCAAATCCAGGACCCAAATGCACTTTGTAGGTGCTGACACACTAACTTTGATAGATAACTGACTTCTGATTCTTTCATGATTCATCATATCCACAATAGGAACAATATTCATGGTTCAATCACCCAAAATATCTAATTTTCTATTTTCTAATTGCAAATTAGTGTGTATTTTTCCTCCAAATCCAGGACCCAAATGCACTTAGTAGGTGCTCACACATCAACTATGACAGATAACTCACTTCTGTTTCTTTCATGATTCATCATATCCATAATAGGAACAATATTCATGGTTCAATCACCCAAAATATCTAATTTTCTATTTTCTAATTGCAAATTAGTGTGTATTTTTTCTCCAAATCCAGGACCCAAATGCACTTACTAGGTGCTGACACACCAACTATGACAGATAACTCATTTATGTTTCTTTCCTCATTCATCATATCCACAATAGGAACAATATTCATGGTTCAATCACCCAAAATATCTAATTTTCTATTTTCTAATTGCAAATTAGTGTGTATTTTTTCTCCAAATCCAGGACCCAAATGCACTTACTAGGTGCTGACACACCAACTATGAGAGATAAGTCACTTCTGTTTCTTTCATCTTACATCATATCCATAATAGGAACAATATTCATGGTTCAATCACCCAAAATAACAGATTTTCTATTTTCTAATTGCAAATTAGTGTGTATTTTTTCTCCAAATCCAGGACCCAAATGCACTTACTAGGTGCTGACACACTAACTTTGATAGATAACTCACTTCTGTTTCTTTCATGATTCATCATATCCATAATAGGAACAATATTCATGGTTCAATCACCCAAAATAACAGATTTTCTATTTTCTAATTGCAAATTAGTGTGTATTTTTCGTCCAAATCCAGGACCCAAATGCACTGAGTAGGTGGTGACACACTAACTATGACAGATAACTCACTTCTGTTTCTTTCATGATTCATCATATCCATAATAGGAACAAATTTCATGGTTCAATCACACAAAATATCTAATTTTCTATTTTCCAATTGCAAATTGGTCGGGGGTGGGCAGGATTTGCACTGTCTTCAAATCTGGTGGGTTTTTGGGTTGATGACTGAGTGTTATTCTGGTCAGGGATTGGCAGGATTTGCACTGTTCTCAAATCTGATGGGTTTTTGGGTTGATGAATGAGGAGTTATATTTTGGTCGGGAATTGGCAGGATTTGCACTGTCTTCAAATCTGGTGGGATTTTGGGTTGATGATTGAGTTAATTTTAGGTTGGGGATGGGCAGGATTTGCACTGTCTTCAAATCTGGTGGGTTTATGGGGTGATGAATGAGTTACATTTTGGTTGGAAATTGGCAGGATTTGCACTGTCTTCAAATTTGGTGGGTTTTTGGGTTGATGATTGAGTTAATTTTAGGTTGGGGATGGTCAGGATTTGCACTATCTTTAAATCTGGTTGGTTTTTGGGTTGATGAATGAGTTATATTTTGGTCGGGGATTGGCAGGATTTGCACCTTTTCAATTCTTGTGCGTTTTTGGGTTGATGGCTGAGTTATAGTTTGGTCGGGGATTGGCAAGATTTGCACTGTCTTCAAATCTGGTGGGTTTTTGAATTGATGACTGGTAGGTGTTGTGGATGTATTCTGACCGGTCGACGTCGTCATCCGTTTCTTTGGTCTTCTTTATTTATTTGCCGTCGTTGCCATTGAGAAATACAATCAGATTTTTTTGAATTGGTACAATTTCTACATGAATGAGCTGGACTTGATGTACTCACGGTCACAGCCATCTACTCTGATACGATAGTCGTTGTTGAACTGTGAATAGAATAGCTCGTAATTACCAGTAACTCGTACAGCTTGCTTGTTCTTTCGAATTTGCAATAGAACTCGCGCAAATGACGTCACTTGAATAGTAGTATAGATTGATTGGTAGAATAGGTATGAACGTAGATAGCTTGCTTGTAAATCTGGTAGCTCGTAATTACCGTTAGCTCATACAGCTTGCTTGCTACAATTTAAAATAATACTCACGCGAATGACTCACTTGATTGGTAGTATAGATCAATTGGTATGATCAATATGAAGGTAACTACCTTGCTTGTAGATCTGGTAGCTCCTAATTACCGTTAGCTCGTACAGCTTGCTTGCTCCAATTTAAAATAGAACTCGCGGGAATGACTAACTTGATTATTAGTATAGATCAATTGGTATGATCAATATGAAGGTAGGTAACTTGCTTGTAGATCTGGTAGCTCGTAATTACCTGTAGCTCGTACAGCTTGCTTGCTCCAATTTGAAATAGAATTCGCGCAAATATTGGATTACTAAATCAAGCGTGATAACGTACGCGCGAAATTGTAATGTACGAGGTACGATGGTACGATTCCAAGATGAGCGCGATAAATAAAAGTGAGACGCGACCAATGAGATGAGGACCGTAAGTAAAGTTATACATAAGCGCTGGTGAATATCAAGCGATACTTAAAGCACTGAACAGAGGTACACAATATGGGAATCGAACTTACGATGGTACGCGTATCCCCACACAAAGAAACAACAAATTAGTAAATGGGAGATTAACATGTTCCAGAAACAATCCGATCATAATCTTATCAATAACTCTTTCCAACACCGTAAAAAGAACAAAATAACGTAAATACTCAAAGTAACAACATTAACCGAACGTCGCCTTACAGCTTTGGTCTTATTAGTTATTGATAAGATTAACACACCCCAATGCCAGAGGGAACACAAACCGAAGGAATCCACAGCCCCACAACAAGAGGAGTTACCCCTGACACCAGCATCGACACTACCAGAAACATAGGCTCCACCGCAATCCGTGAGCTGAGAGACCAACTGGAAGAGCTCGAACTGTACAACCGGGATATACTCGAGTACACTGAAGAACAAAACGCGCAATTGCAAACACAGAATAGGTTGCTATACAACTATACCGAGGACAGTGAGGATAGTGATACCGACGACGAGATGTCCAAGAAGAAGGACTACGCGACTCTCAAGGACCACTTGGATGAGACACAGGTGAAACCGGTCGCTGTACCGAAGTATACGAGTTCAAGAAAGCACTAGCAAATGCATTAGCCAAAGTACCCTCCATCAAGTACATACAGGGAGGGGGTTACGCCTTCCTACTGGAAACAGAAGCGCAATACCACTCGAGGGACCCCCAAGCGCCGTTCCCCAAGGCACCGAGGGAACCACAAGAACTCGATAGTACAATCGAACTCACTTCAGACGCATACAAACTGTGGAAGCGGAGCCGGGCCCTATATGTAGAATGGAACAAGTACGACAGGGAGGCCCTACTAATTACAGACAGGAAATTCCCCAACATGCTTGGGGATCTGAAGGACCCGGGCTCGGATGCCTTCCCCGTGGAACTACTGTGCTCGCAGCCTTCCAAGCCATGGAGGAAGACCTATGTACTACGGCCGCACAGCATCAGCTCACACGAGAGCTCACCAAGAAAATGAATGCGTTGACATACACATGTAACACACCGAGCCCGATCGGGCCCAAGGAGTACTTCCGACAGCTCACTAAATTTCAACATCAAATCAACCTGCTCCCTGAGACAGCAAATGTGACCGAGGCACAGATGATCAATTACTCACGAGAGGCATTCGCACGCAGCAAACACGACCCCATCACACTACACCGAGTAGACGAGGATTGGAAGAAATACCGGGACACGATGGATAAGTGTGGATTCACCCAATACAAAAAGTTCTGGGGACAACGCCTGAAGGAGCTATACAGCAGCTACCACAACAATACGACTACAGCAAACCTAGCAGATATTCAGGCTGATCAACGCTTCACCAAGCTTGAAAACAAACAACGTGATCTGGCCAATGTATGTCACGAAATCTACTCCCAAGTCACTGAAACAGCAACTGCAGCATCGACTATGACCATGTCCAACCAATGGGAAACAGCAATGGCTGTCCTCCAAGCCAATGTAAACCGCCTCAAGTCGGCCGACGCAAGCCGCACCAGCAGGCCCGAAGCACGCCAACCAATACTTCAGGAGTGGAAGCAATACAAATATTACTGCCACTCGTGTGGTGTGAATCTCACTCACGACGGCCGAAGTTGTTACAAGCAACGCAACAAGGCCGATCACCAGGAAGGCGCCACCTTCGACAATCAGATGGGTGGAGCCACCAGGAACACATACCAGTGGTTGAAGTGGAATGGTCCCAACCCCAACGGAAATGGCCGTACCATAATAGTTGATACGCCCTTGCGATCTTGACGGTGTGGGAGGGAACACAAAAGTAGCATACATAAACCTAGTAATCATGATTCACAGTTACTCAGTATCCTACGTGATCCCTCGCGTGATATCCTACCTCGACCACCACGTACAGTTACCTTTGCACAAGACGTTGCGTTCCATATCAGGACCTCACCGGGTTATGGAACTCTGGATTTGGCGGCAATGGACCATTTCGTCCCATCTACGTACCAAGGGGGGGCACACCAAGACACACCGGGGGCGCTGACCGTAGGTTGTGCAAATGGGAGCAAGATGCTCTCCACAGCAACAGACCTGTTAGACCTACCCCGGCTCCCCCTCGAGGCCCGCGGGTGTCACAAGTTTGATGAGGTGGAGCTGCCATTGGTCTCGGTGCCCAAACTATGCAGTAACGGGTGCCACGTAGCGTTCTCTAACAACAACGTGGCCGTTTACGGCCCCACCCAACAACTCATACTCACCGGTCAACGTGACCCCCTAAGGAATCTATACATGGTTCCCCTCCATCAGCCCGACAAACGGGAGACGGCTAAATCTCCAAGGGTGACAGACCGCCCGCAAAACGAATCCGAACGCGGCGCAACCAGCGCCATCCAAAACAGCGCAACCAGCGCCATCCAAAACAATAACGAAAACGAATATTCAATACACACGGGGGCAGGGGCATACCAGATTCAAGCCATCCCCAAGCTGATCCGATTCTACCACGCAGCTGCAGGATACCCCACTAATGAAACATGGGTCCGCGCCATCGAGCGTGGCTCGTTTGCCACGTGGCCGGGTCTCACTGTACAACGCGTCAACCGATACCTCCCACTCACAGAGGAGACGACTATGGGCCACCTACAAATGGTTCGACAAGGCATCCAAAGCACACGCAAGAACCCAAAGAACAAGCCAACGGCCGATACAGGGCCACCCCGCGTCGACCGAAAGAAGATACATAACATCTGCGTAGACATAGTATCCACGAATGAAATGCAACCAACCAACCACGCAGGGCCACGTACCAAAGACAAACCAAAGGAACTCATCGCGTGGGACCTTCCGGGGAGATACCCCGTCACGTCACGCCATGGGCACCAGTACGTATTCCTCATGTACAACTACGATTCCAACTACATTGACGTGGAGCCCATCCAGTCACGCAAGAGTGAAGACCTCCTACAGGGATTCACGGCGTGCTACGCGCGGATGAAAGAGGACAACGTGAGCGCAAAAATAGTACGAATGGACAACGAAACCTCCAAGAAACTAATTGGGTACATCACAAAGAACAACCTTGATTATCAACTAGCATCACCCGGGGACCATCGTCTCAACCATGCAGAAAGGGCCATACAGACCTTCAAGAACCATTTTATAGTGGGAATGAATGGGGTGGATGACAAGTTTCCGGTGGACGATTGGGACCTACTGATCCCACAGGCCCTCATTACCCTCAACTTGCTACGCGCATCACGTACCCAGCCGAAACTATCCGCATATGAGCTCAGACGCGGGATTTATGACTACAACAAACACCCACTCGCCCCTATGGGCTGTCGGGTGATTATTCACGACAGAGCTCAAGAACGCGGCGCATGGCAGGACCATGGGACAAGGGGTTACTACATCGGACCGGCCTTAAAGCACTACAGGAATTACACATGCGTCGGGGAGGCCAGTCGCGCTAACAGAATCAGCAACACAGTAGCGTTTTTTCCCAAGACGGAGATGCCCCATACCTCTTCTACAGACCGACTGCTCATGATCCTCCAAGACCTAAAGGAAGTTACCAGTAAACCTCATCCGCCAATCCCTTATATGGAACAGGGAACCCAAGTGAACGAGGCCCTTCGGAGTATACGAGATCTTTTGCATACGGGTACACGACAAAAACAAAATGGGCCCTATGCCACACTTAGTGACACAGCCAAAAACTCACGCGAACCTCCAAGGGTGTCAAATGGGCCCAATACAAAATCAATCAATGAGCCAGGGAATGAACGCGAACCTCCAAGGGTGCCGTCAAACGGGCCCAATACAAAATCAATCAATGAGCCAGGGAATGAACGCGAACCTCCAAGGGAGCCGCCTACACAACAACGCAGCGCCCGCCGGGGACACCCCTGGGCCGTGGGCACAATCATTAGAAAGAAGTTCAACTCAGGGTGGTATGAAGGTGAAATTGTAAGCTATGACCAGACCAACCAATACTACAGAGTAAGATTCACCGATGGGGACATTGCCGACTACACACATGGTGAAGTGTCTCGATACTACAAATCCGACCAATACTACTCAAAACCCAAGGTTAAACCCAAGGCACTAATGGGGATTTACCCGCGTGATCCGGTTCATTTTCCCGTACCAAAACAGGCCCTACAAACAAACAATTTAACATATAGGCCCCAGCTAGCATGTGGGGGCTCCATATGGGATGATGACTTGAACAAGTGGGCAGCATACCGTGATCTAATCAAGCACCCCAAAGCACAGATACAGGAATTATGGCTCAAGTCAGGTCAAGACGAGTTCGGCCGCCTATTTCAAGGGTTCCAACCCAACGAGGTGGAGGGGATGGATGTATTGGATTGGATCGATAGACATGCAGTGCCAGTACATAAGAAGGTTACTTATCCTCGATACACAGTCGCCATACGCCCCAAGAAATCCGATCCCTACAGAACGCGCATCACAGCAGGAGGTGACCAACTGGAGTACCATGGCGATGTGTCCACCCGAACCGCAAGCATGGAAACCATAAAAACCCATTGGAACAGTGTAGTATCCACTCCAGGGGCTAAGTACTGTACCGGCAACATCTCTAACATGTACTTATGCTCCTCGCTCGACAAGCCCGAATTCGTAAAATTCAGGTGGGACATGATTCCCCCCCGCATCAGGGCCGCTTACAGCCTAGAGGAGCTCAAGCAAGGTGACTACGTCTACACCAGAATCAAAAAGGCGTGGTATGGGCTCAAGCAAAGCGGCGAAATTGCACATGATGACTTAGTAGCGCACCTACAATCATATGGATATCAAAAGGCACCCCATACCGAGGGACTATTCCTCCATGACGAGCGGGACATAAGTTTCACCCTAGTCGTGGATGACTTTGGGATAAAATATGTCAGTCAGGAAGACGTGGATCATCTAGTCGCGGCAGTCGGGACCAAATACACCTTCAATGTTGACTGGACAGGAAAACAATACGTGGGGGTCCACCTACGTTGGGACTACGACAAACGCGAGGTCCAATTGTCCATGGATGGTTACGTGGAACAAGCCTTAAAGGAATTTGAACACGTGCGCCCCTCACGTACGTACACGGGACCATCACGAGCTGACGTGCCCGCGTACGGCGAGAAGATACAGTACGCGAAACCTGAAGACACAACCACACTAACCGACAAAGAGATAAAATTCATACAACAAGTTACAGGTAAATTTCTATTCTACGCGCGGGCAATCGACAACACGATGTTACACGCACTCAATGATATTGCATCAGCCAAGAACAACCAAACCGCATTAACTGCCACAAAATATTTCCTCAACTACGCAGCATGCAATCCTGACGCCACCATCATTTACCTGGCCAGCGACATGATTCTCTGAGTTGACAGTGACGCAGCATACCTTGTGTGTCCGGGCGCCAAGAGCCAAGCAGGCGGCTACCACTTCCTTGGAGACGCCGAGGACGATACATTCAATGGACCAATCCTAGTGTTAGCCAAGATCATCAAAAATGTGATGGCATCAGCGGCGGAGGCCGAAGTCGCATCGTTATTCCTGAATGCACGGGAAGCATTACCCATCCGACAATGTCTGATTGAACTAGGCCACCCACAACTGGCCACTCCACTGAAAACAGACAATAATACAGCGGAAGACATATTAAATGGCACAATCAAGCAAAAAAGGTCCAAAGCCATCGATATGCGATTCTATTGGTTAAAAGACAGGGCGCAACAGGGGCAATTCAATATTTTCTGGGAACCGGGAAAACATAATCTGGCTGATTACCCCACCAAACACCATCCAGGCAGCCACCATAAGAAGGTGAGACCGATATATCTATGTGAACCAGATAGTCCAAGGACCATCCAAGGGTGTATTGGATTACTAAATCAAGCGTGATAACGTACGCGCAAAATTGTAACATACGAGGTACGATGGTACGATTCCAAGATGAGCGCGATAAATAAAAGTGAGACGCGACCAATGAGATGAGGACCGTAAGTAAAATTATACATAAGCGCTGGTGAATATCAAGCAATACTTAAAGCACTGAACAGAGGTACACAATATGGGAATCGAACTTACGACGGTACGCGTATTCCCACACAAAGAAACAACAAATTAGTAAATGGGAGATTAACATGTTCCAGAAACAATCCGATCATAATCTTATCAATAACTCTTTCCAACACCGTAAAAAGAACAAAATAACGTAAATACTCAAAGTAACAACATTAACCGAACGTCGCCTTACAGCTTTGGTCTTATTACAAATGACTCACTTGATTATTAGTATAGATCAATTGGTATGATCAATATGAAGGTAGGTAGCTTGCTTGTAGATCTGGTAGCTCGTAATTACCTGTAGCTCGTACAGCTTGCTTGCTCCAATTTGAAATAGAATTCGCGCAAATGAGGTCACTTGAATAGTAATATAAATCGATTGGTATGATCGGTATGAACGTAGAGAGCTTGCTTGTAGATCTGGTAGCTCGCAATTACATACTTACAATACATACAATAACTACGTATTCAACAACTCCACAGGGCCCCTGCAAAGATACTAAAAAATACATGGAAACTCAACAAACGGACAACAAAAGATCCTAACAAGAGAAACGCCGACATATGTTGAAAAATTAAATCTAGTGAAATTTAATGTTAACAAACTGATCTTCTAGGCCTATTCTCTGAGAACCAGGGTAATTAATGTCATTTGCATTAGCCAAATTTGATGATATAGGTGCTAAAAAATAATGTATTCCAGAAGTAAAGATTTGTTATGTTATGCGTTATGATGATTAATTTCAGATTCACGTGTTAGCAGCGTCTTTGTTTGGATCGCACATGTATAGTTCTTGTTTGGAACCGCCTGCCTTTCGGGTTCAATGTGTCTGTCTCGATTGTTTAGATGGAATGGGAGTCCACTCCTTTACGTGCACTTGCCCATGCCAACTGCTCCACAGGTTTTGGCGCAAAAGTCAAACACCTTTCCAGATTTTCCGTTCTGACTGTGCCTCTTCTTGCACTTCTTCTTGATCTTTTTTTTGTTCCCCTTTGCGACCCACTTGCAGTTCTTCTTCTTCTTGAATCTGAAGTTGGAATCGTCCTCGCACGACTCGGAGCTCGACGCTGAGTCGGAGAAGGTTGGCCCAAATTTCGGGGAGTTAGTAGGAAACATAGTGGGAAACATAGTGGGAAACATGGTGGGAAACATGGTGGGAAACCTGGTCGGGCTTTCCGTTTCCGCGTCGTCGATACCGGACAAGCTCGAGGTCCCGAAAGGCGCCGGTGCACCGGTGGGGTTCGAGGGTCCACTAGATTCGACACAGAAGGTGTGGGAGGTGCTGGATCCAAATGCACCTTCAAAGGTGTAGATGTCCTTGCCGGCCAGGTTGATCTTGACATATCCAGGATAGGAGATTCCGTCGCCATAGCCGTCGATGAGATCAAATTTGTAGCACTTGGAGTCCTTGAGGCAGTAAAAGTCCTTGTTCGAGGGGAGGAAGTACTCTTTATTGTTATCGTATCCATTTCCCGAGGCAAACTTGCTCACAATTTGCTGAGCTTGGTTGAGCTTGCTGAGAGCCCACGAGATCTCAGCTGCGTATGCGTCCGTCAAGAGATTGATCCGGAACTGGAGGTTGATGTTCCCATTGCAGTTGTCGCTGGGAGGAGGAGGAGTAGATGAACAAAAGGATGCGGTGCTGCCATTTTGACAGGCGGTGGTCTTGATCCAGTCTGCTCGCTCGCTGGTCCTGGCATAGACTCCTGGACTGTTGGGCCTAGCGCATCCCTCTCCCCACGAGACAACCCCGACCTGGGTATCGACAAAGGTTCCATCTCCTTGGTAGGATCTCTGGACGATGGGACCCCCCGAGTCACCCTGGCAGGAGTCCTTGCCTCCCGACGGGAATCCGGCGCAGAGCATAGCATCCGTGATGCCGTTGTAGTAGCTCCTACATTCGCTGTTGCTGATGGTGGGGACGGTGACGTTGTGGACTTGGTTGGGTCCTGACTGACTCTCGCTGAGGGCACCGAGTCCCATGACAATGAGATCTGATCCAGTGGCGGGGAACGAGTTGTCCTCGTTGAGTTTCAGCTCCACAAAGGACTTGTCCACCGTCACCGGACTATCGAGCACACAGAGGGCAAAGTCGTAGTTCAATGAATTATTGTTGTAGTTTGGATCGCGAATCCATTTTTTGCAAGTGCGCAACTGGGCACCATAGGCGAGACTTCCTTGCTCATAGGCGCCGATGATGAGTTGGTAGCCAGTATGGTCGCCGCAGTGGGCGGCGGTAAGGACAACATCTTTTGCAATGAGGGCGCCACCACATATTCCCGTATTGACGAAATAGGGAAACTGTCCGGGACTGGACTGGACTCCGCCAACAATGCGCTGGTCGGTGTTGGCGGGCGTGTCGGAGGTCCGGTTGGGGGTGGATAGGCGGGCAAAGGCAGGTGAGATTGACAGTGCTGCCAGAAGGGCAAGGAGGATGGATTGTTTCCCGCGGATCATCATGGTGATTTTATTTTATTTGTTGATATGATTGATGAATTGGTAGTATTTGTGTGTTTGTGTTTCGTGTTGTTTGGTCGGTTGCTTGCTCGGTTGCTTTGGTTGCTTTGGTTGCTTTGGAAGATGAGCCAAAAGAAAATTGTGAGAGAAAGATGTGTCGAAATCGTTTTTGGGAGAAACAGCGTGTTTCTGTGGTTTTTGGCTGCAAAGCAATGCTAGAGGGGGAGCCGGGAACTCCAGCCTGTTGGTTGTTTTGCAGGCTGTAGTCCGGTCCCTTAGTTTGCTGTGCCCACACACACCGGCGCACAGCCTGGCTTAACAGCTTGGGCAGTTAAGCCTTTGGCTGTTAAGCCTTTTCTGCGGGCGGGCGTGGTGGGCCAATTTATTCTACTACTAATCGTTTTAGGAGCAAAAGAGTGAGCTTTGCTAGCCTTTGCGGGAGGATTGCTCCTTTACAGGCTTGTTCTAGTGCTAGCCTGTAATTTTGGTTGATACGAAGCTCATTTTGACTTCGTATGCGTCTTTCGGTCGCAAGCGATCCATTCGTACGGGCTACGGTGATACAGTGACACATTGATACATCTTATCCGGTGATACAGGGAATCGATCGTATTCCTTCTGGTAGGGCGTGTAGTAGGCTTGCGCTTTGCTGGAGGAATCCTTTGCCGGCTTGTTGAGGCTATCGGGGTCTAAGCGTGTGCTTAGAAGCTGGTTTTAGTAGTGATACAGGGAATCGATCGTGCGTGTAGATCGTAATTCTTCTGGTAGCGCGTGATACAGGGAATCGATCGTGATCGTATTCCTTCTGGTAGGGCGTGTGGTAGGCTTGCGCTTTGCTGGAAGAATCCTTTGCTGGCTTGTTGAGGCTAGAAGCTGGTTTTAGGGATAGTGAAATCTACTAGATTTCTACTAGGTTTTCCCCCGGTCTGGCTCTCTACCGGATGTAGGGAGTGCCACGTGGCACTACCATTACTTTCATTCGGCTCGCTACATCAAATTGAAGGGTTTTGTTAAGTTCAATATTATAATCTTACCGGTACGATGAGAGCAGTTTGCATGGTCGTGCGATCTCGTTTTTAATTATACCGGTACCATACGTCGGAAATACCACAAATGTGGTATTTAGCCTGGGACTACTGTGGCACGTAAGTAGAAACCGGTACGCTTAGTGGTACATACCTCTAATGACTATTTCTACTGTTTTTTCTCTGTATAAATCATGTTGTACCCCTAAAAAAGCATGTGTACCGGTCGAATTTCCATACACAGTATTGTTGCATTTTTAGTGGTATAAGACTCCGTGTAACTCTTAAGGAAATACCACAAATACCACAAGTACTTTACATGACCGTTGTTCTTCAGTCTTTTCTTTCTAAGAAATCTCCCCAGAGGTGCTTATTTCGTGACACACTTTTTTGCTCACTTTTTTTAATGTGACGACAAATAAGACGACAAGAGGACAACTACTCGATAAGACGACTGATCGTACTATTATTGCTGCTAAACCAGTCCCTTCTGAGTAAGCTACTACTAGTACTAGTGTGCTGTATAATATTTTGGTACTGTATTTAAGTTTGGTCTACATGTCTAAGGGCCCGGTTTTTTGTAGTGCCGATCACCATTCCCGCGCTCCAAAACGCCGCTCAAAACGCCGCTGCTGGCTTCCTGCTGCTCCAAAACGCCGCTCCAAACGCCGTTGCTTGCTGCTTGTTGTTGCTGCTGGCTGCTGGCTTCCTGTTGCTCCAAACGCTGCTCCAAACGCTGCTCCAATACGCTGCTCCAAACGCTGCTCCAAACGCTGCTCCAAAACGCTGCTGGCTTCCTGCTGGCTTCCTGCTGCTCCTCCAAAACGCCGCTCCAAAACGCTGCTCGAAAGGCCGCCGCTTGCTGCTGGCTTCCTGCTGCTTGAAAGGCCGCTTGAAAGGCCGCTGCTCGCTTCCTGCTGGTCCAAAACGCCGCTTGAAACGCCGCTGCTGGCTTCCTGCTGGCTTCCTGCTGGTCGAAACGCCGCTGCTGGCTGCTGGCTTCCTGCTGGCTTCCTGCTGGTCGAAACGCCGCTGCTGGCTGCTGGCTTCCTGCTGCTTGAAACGCCGCTCCAAAACGCCGCTCCAAAACGCCGCTCCAAAACGCTGCTCCAAAACGCTGCTGGCTTCCTGCTGCTTGAAACGCCGCTCGAAACGCCGCTTGAAACGCCGCTGCTTGCTTGCTGCTGGCTTCCTGCTGCTTGAAACCCCGCTCAAGTTGGTTGGCACCTAAGTCCAATTGTAATGAAGCTCGCCCTGCTTGCTCTTTGTATCGATCCATTGTCATTGTTGTCATCTAGTTGTTCTTTGTCTTGTATCTTCTTGTTCGATTCGATAGCCGTTCGATTGCCATTCGATTGCCATTCGATTGCCATTCCAGGTCAGCAAATCAGTAGAGGAACATGATGGTGTTCGAATGTGGTAGTATTTGTACATGTCCACCCTCATCTTCCCTTCTATTGGAGGGGAAACAGATGGGTTGGGGAAGGGCATCATGTCGTTGTCTATCTTTGTCTCCCTTGTTTGCCATTGAATTGCCGTTTGAATACCCTTCCGGATCGAAAACCAAGTAGCGGAATGTGTAGGTATTTGAGTTGGTGTCATTTTGTACTATTTGTACGGTGATGGACCTTCATGGTCTGTTCTATGGAAGGAGAAACAGAAGGGTCGATCATGGGCCGACATTCGTGATTTCGACGATCGGACTTCCCATCAAAAAAATTGTCTTAGGAGTGAGTTTTTCGGTGTGTTTTCAGGGTCTTTGACTTGTTCTTTTTTTGAAGGGACTTCGGTGTGCGGAGCACACATGTGTTTATTTCCTGTAGACTTGTACATGGTTTTGGTACTGGGTATTAATTGTGGTATTTTTATCTTGTACACTCACCGTACTTGTGCTTGTTCGGGCCCAGGGGGATTAAACGAAACCTATGACCCTTCATACCGTTACAGTAATTACAGTACGCACTGTTACTCGTAGCACGAGGTACTGTAGTGGGTAGTCGTACTCGTACTCGTACTGTACGAGGCTCCTAGTTGGTAGACTTGTGACCGTGAATGAATGAATCACCATTGTACGGTACATACGATATGTACGTGTGCCCATACTCGTAGGTACAGTAGTAGAGAAGTGAGATGCCGGTACGAATAAGTACGAGCTACCGTAGCTGTGGGTCACATGTCACATGTCACATCCGAAAAAATTCTAGGAATGTTGAAATGAGAATGTTGCATCCGTCATCGTCATCATCCCCGTTGTTGTGTCGCATTTTGCGTTGCATTGCACTACACTGCATTGCACTCCACTGCATTTCGAATTATTGAATGTTCCGATTGTTTTCCATTGCATTGCATTCCATTCCATTCTTCCTTGCTGCATTCCATTCCATTGCGCTCCACACCCACAAGCACAAGCACAAGCACAAGCACAAGCATATACACAAGCACAAGCATATACACAAGCACAAACCCAAAGAAACCAATTCCAATTCCAATTCCAATCAACCATGTCGTCGTCGTCGTCACAACAACAGCAAGATGCCAAGAAACCCACCCCGACCTTTTCGGAAATCATGAACAAATCCGCGGCTTCTGCCATTCGCGGAGGAACCGCCGGTGCCGTTGCAATGGGAGCTAATGTTGCCGCTCTCATGTGGATGAGAACCACCGTGAGTTCGTTCTATTGTTATTTGTATTGTTATTATTATTGTTATTATTTGTATTTGTTAGTATTTGTATTGTGTTTTTTGTTGTTGTTGTTGTTGTTGTTGTTGTGTCTCACAGCTGTTCCATTCTCATTCCAATTAATAACAACAAACAAACAAACAAACAAACAAACAGGTCAACTACCAGTACCGCAACGGAGGAACCTTTTTCGGTGCCCTCAAGCACTTGTATTCCGACGGAGGCATCCCCCGATTCTACCGCGGTGTCCTCCCGGCGCTAGTCCAGGGACCGCTCTCCCGGTTCGGGGACACGGCCGCCAACACCGGAATCCTCACGTTGCTGGAAAGCTTTGATTCTACCAAGGATCTACCGGTTGCCGCCAAGACCGTTTGCGCCTCCGCGGCGGCGGCCGGATGGAGGATCTTTCTGATGCCCGTCGACACGGTCAAGGTACGAAAACAAATATAACGATAACGATAACGATAGCTGTAATGACAACAACAACAACAACAACAACGACGACGACGAATGACAACAACAAATGACAATAGCAATACTGCGAACGCGAATGCGAACGCGAATGCGAATGTTGAAACTCACAACAGTTGTCTCACCAAGCCTTTCGTTTCGTTTCTTTCTTTTGTTTCCTTTCTTCGTGCGTTCGTTTTCTAATTTGAAATTCCGAACACAAATTGTTTCTACAATGAAAAATGAATGAAATGTCCAACACGACCAACAATTATGGAATGCCTTCTCCCTATCGACAAACGCATTGTTTTGTGTTTTCTGTTATTGTATGATCCATTACGGTATCCGCTGTTCAACCAACGACGACGATAACGCAACGCAACGCAACAATCATTGATATCACATTCACTCACTCACTCACTCACTCACTCATTCACTCACACCGACCACGTTCGACATTGGCTTTGGCATTGGCATTGGCTTTGAATTCACTCTGCCTACCGAACACTTCGACAACACATCACACATCACACATCACGCCTACACACATCACATCACATCACATCACACCTACATCAATCAATCGACACGTAAACTACCTATCTACCTACCTAATACTATACCTCACCCACTCTACCGGATGACAATTAATATCCGTGTTGTCGATGTTCCTAAATCGGATCGATATGAATACGACGTATTCTTGTCGAATGAACCTGGACCTGGAATGGAATGGACTCTCTGTCTGCACACATCGTCGTGCCGTCGTGACGTGACTTGCCGTGACTCGTTCCAACACAAACACAACGACAACGACAATGGTAACAAATCATAATTATGATAATGACGACAAATAATGTTGACAACAATGCAATTGAAAACAATAACAATCGCAATCGCAATCCATTCATCAAATCACACACAATTCACATCACAACACAACACATCACATCACAATAACCACAATTCACAATATATTCATACTAATGATATTGTTCACACACACACAACACAATTCATCATCATCATCATCATCATCACCACACAATAACAACAACAACAACATCAACAGACGACCATGCAGGTCACCGGAAAATTTTCCGCCGTCACCGACAAGGTCAAGGCCGCCGGACCCCTCGCCCTCTACAACGGTGCCCTCGCCGCCGCATCGGCGACCTTCGTGGGACACTACCCGTGGTTCTTTACCTACAACTTTTTGTCGGCAACGATTCCGAAGCAAGAAAACGATCCGCTCGCCGAGCTCGGTCGGAGGGCGATCCTCGGATTCTGCTCGTCGGCCGTTTCCGATACCTGCTCCAATTCGATACGCGTCTGCAAGGTCTACAAGCAATCGTATCCGGAACAAATCTCCTACACCCAGGTCGTTCGAAACGTCGTGCAGGAATCGGGCGTTCGTGGATTGTTCTTTCGGGGACTCGAGACCAAGATCCTTGCCAACGGCATGCAGGGAATATTGTTCAGCATTTTGTGGAAACACTTCGAGGAGGCGCTGTTCCCCAAGAAGAAATAAATAAACAAAAACAAACCGAAACAAAACAAAATAATACGAAGGTAATCATAATCATAATACGGAGTAATTAATGATAATAATAATAATAATAATAGATCATTATTATTATTAGTTCTTGTGTGTCAAGAGCATTTCTAGAAGATGCACCGTGTAGTATCGTAGTTGAGAGAGGAGAAAAATACAACCACCGGCGGAGCCTCCCTCCGCCTCCTCCACCAAGACAGCACGATGATGTTCCTCCTCCTCCACCAAAAGATCCACCGAAAACCGGAGTTCAAATCCGGAACAACAAATGGCTGCTAGCCATCACGAACAGCCATGATCACTCAGCACAACTCCTCCAACAGCACGGGGGAAAATCGTATCCGCCGATGTCTAGGTCCAACAACAACAATAACAACAACAATAACAACAATAATAACAATAATAACAACAACAACAAGCAGTCACCCACCCGGGCAGCCTGCTTAACTGGACGAAGAAATTCCATGAAGGCTTCGACAACAATGAAAGAGCCTTGTTGGAACAGGAACCAAAGGAAATTATCTTTTGACAGATAATATTGTTGGAGTCACCATTTGGGTTGAATCAATCAAGCCACCGCAAACGAGCTATTTTGAAACGACTAGTATTCCAGCACGGAGTCCCTACCTAAGGTAGGTAGTAGGCGACTTACTTGGAACCGGCTTCTACTATCGTATCAAATCCATTGTAATAACAAAAAATGGAGTCAGCAACAACAAGAACAAGCACAACGTGTGCTGATCGATCATTGTGTTGCGTCAACAAGGACGCGTTCATCGTGAATCCGGCTCGTCACTCTTCCCGAGGGAAAGTCAAGCGTGTTGCCGACGAGTTCCTTCACTGACAATTGTCTACTTACTTACCCACCACGTCTTGTGTGTGTGAAGATACAACAGGTGCGGGAGGGATATCCTCCGTCTCCTGTTTCTTGACCATTGTAGTACGGTACAGCCATCCCTCTTTGCAGCGTTTCTTTGCCGAGGCTTTGGCTCGGGAACAACATTGTTGTTATCATCAGCTCTGCTGCTGGACAAGACTTGGTGTGGTGTTGTTTGTTTGTTTGAATTGCCCTGGGTAGTAAAATGAAATCAATAGTAGGCTTGTTGCCTATTCGGTTTGCCCGTTCTACCGAAAGTCAGTCAGTCATCCATCCATCCATCCATCCATCCGTGATGTCTCCAATGAAGTTTGGCGTGGGAGAAACGGGTAGAGCTGGTTTTCCAACCCAGCAGTAATTACTGCCCCATTGTGGAGGTTGTGTATAATAACTGTCGAGGTACTCGCGCAGCGAGTGAAACCCTTCTGCAATCTGGATGTGCGCCGTGCAATTCAGTACTAAGTAATTTCTTAATTGATTATGCACACACTCGAGCTCATTGTTTCACACTGCAATCCACCTGAGGTCGAAGTGGAGTGCAACGACACTGAGACTGAAGGGGGATGTGCAGCAGTAACACTCCTGAGGCCGACACTGAGGGCTTGCCCGAAGTGGAGACCGAAGGAGGGTTACTGTTTCGTGTGTCGGAGTGAGTATCCTCGACAGTTATATATGTAACTTGTTGTCGGTTAAAAAATACGGCAACAGATAGACCGTGGAAACGCTACAGTAAACGAAGCAGAGATACGAACGAGGTAAAATCTTGCTTCGAATCAAGCGCAGCCCCACTACTTAGAATTCCTTAAGTGGTAAAAACAATTCCACATATGACTACAAATGAAACAGGCTAACCGGTTTGAGACAAGACACCTTTAAAGACCGGATTTATAACTAAATACCTGGATTCCTTATGTGCATTCAAAATCATGACAAAATTACTTAATGCAATCATGAAAAGCAATACAGAATCCAAATGGGCCTCATTTATTCTCATCTACTCCATATATCTCGATCAAGTACAAGGCCCATCGAATGAACTACTTAACCTCCTGAAAGACCAATACTGTCAAATGACCGATACAGTAAGAACAACACGACACTAACACAGCAACAGTATTGGTACGATGAAGGTAACAAATAACCGGGGAAGATCTCTACCATGTAAAATACAGCAGAAAGTCCCGATACAGTGCAAAATACATAGTAAAAATAAGAGCGTCTCTCTGAGCTCACATCTCTTTAAATTTTAACTTCATATACCTTTGGTCGATTTTTAGAGTTACAACAGGTTATACAGCCCTCTATCTCCGCCCAATCAGCACCTCAACTGACGGTTAACACCAGAGGAAATTGTGTGCTTAGCTCCCTGTGCGGCACAGCATTCTAGACCTCCACTCCAGGTTTCCCCGGACTTGTTGCGTGCGACGCCTCCCTTGAGGGCTGCACCCTTGTTCCTTGCGGCGCCTTCCTCCTTAGGGCCGCACCCTGGACGTACATCTTCCTTCTGTTCCCTGCTTGTGGATCAGGGGGTGTACTCGCTATCACAAGCCTTGTAACCCACAACCAGCTCTCTGGATTACAGTTACAAGATAAAGACCGACGCCGTCTTTAATAAAAGCCCATTGCACCGGACACGCCGATTGCAATCACCCATCCATACTTTCCCTTCCGCGTCCATCATCCCCATAAAGGACCATCGACGCCCATTTGATTGTGCTAAGCACCACTTCAAACAAACTACCAGACTGCACCTCATCCTTCGATAGTTGCTCTAACCACTACACCAAATCAATAACATTGACATCGACGCCACATCGAACGATAGGACGCCGACAACTACAGCAACATCTACCCCATTTACCTCCACGGCCTACAACAACGACATTAAATCGATACTTTGAGTTACTTTGATTGTTTCTCTGACGAACGTTCTCTCCGGTCACCTTCCCCGGCGAACATTCTGACGGTCTTTTCGGCTATTCCTGCACCTCCGAGGACCGTTCCGAGGATCACTCAATACTTCCATATTCCGATCCCCGCCCTACTGTATCTACAGATCCATCTACCAAGAATCTCCTTCTGTAATACACATCCAAGGACCCTGCAATCCCGCACTCGGTCTTTTCCTGGTGTCCCTTCCTGCAAACGCTACTATTCTGGACATCTATGAACGACGAACATTCCGACGATTGATATTTCTTTGGTTAATTCCGGCGGTCGATATCTCAACACCGGCGTCGAAGCACCAATCGGAACACAGAAGACAACACTGCAAATTGCCGTTCCCCGATCATCCACCAACTTGGATTGAGCGCGACTACCGATTCCTTGCTCCTCCCGTTCCACCAATTCCCGTCCCCGGTTATTTCTTTGGAACATTCCTTTCTTCGGAACATTCTGCCGGTTATCTCCTTCCGACGCGGATTACCCAAACAAAACATCCACTAAAGGAATCCCTCAGATCTAATTGAGATCATTGTGGGCCTGCTGTTGAGCGACTCCCTTCCCATCTCCCTCAGATCTAATCCGGATTGTTTGAGAACCTGCTGTTGAGCGACTCCCTTCCAATTGTTTATTATCTCCTCCGATTCTCCATCGGTTCTTCCTTCGAATCTTCGACGGTCTTCTCCGACGGTTGATATTCCTTTGGTTCCTTCTTCGGAACATCCCTCCGAGTCATCCGGAAAATTCCAACGGCTCCAACAACTTGGATTGGGTGCAAATATGAATTCCTTGCTCCTTCCATTCCACCATTTCTTCGTCTCCACCTGGTCATCGAATCACTTCTTCCTTCGCAGGTTTGACCATCAATTCCCGGTTATTTCTGTTTTTCTGGTCATCGATCCCCGTCTCAACATTTCTTCGGTCATCCCTTTGACACGGCTGCCGCACCTTCGCTCGGTCATTTCGTCGGTTCTGCCGGTTAACTCCTTCCTCGGCTATCCCGCACTTGGTTTTTTCCTCGGTACCTGCTCCCTGAAAACGTCCCAGACGACACGTTTGTGACCGTTGTATTGTAATCGAACGTTCTTCCGATTCCGCTTCATTCTTAGAATCGCATTCTCCTATTCGTTCTTGCTTCCACCATGATGGCACAACGAACTGATTGGAACTATGACAACTGGAGTGACTGGAACTATGTCGAAGCCATACAGTTCTCATTTGGAAAACCAGTAGGAGCTGGCAAGAACAATGTCGCCTGAAACCCACTCAACGCGGCATACTCCCAGAAATTGACTAATATTAACAGCATACTCACTATCGACAATCATGGTGCTGAGACCCTCAAGCCGGACGCCATCTCCCGAATCAAATCCCTTGTCACCGCAGCCATCATAGAAAATCTCCCTCTATCAGAAGTATCTCCCAAATGTAAACAACACATTAGAATGCTTCTGGAACACTCTACCATTTGGTACCTTGACAAGCAGGATACGACAAGGAGACCCGTTCATGACTATCACGCACTTGCTCCCGCAGCAAACGCGGCAAAGCTCAACTATCATCAGTATAAAGATCCTACCATCCAATTGGAATTCAGCATCCAATATTGGGGGTTTGATAAAGGATGGTATCCATACGAATTTGCC
This sequence comes from Pseudo-nitzschia multiseries, assembly GCA_037355745.1. NCBI lineage: Eukaryota > Bacillariophyta > Bacillariophyceae > Bacillariales > Bacillariaceae > Pseudo-nitzschia > Pseudo-nitzschia multiseries. The sequence continues at coordinate 119,624 of CM074782.1, read as the reverse complement.
AAGGTCTACGATAGAAACAGTGAAGCAACAGCTTCTGAGCAATTCAAGCCTCTGAAACCATTGCCCACCCTCGCGTCATACAACAATCCAGTGGCAAGTATCCTAAAATTCTCCAGGAGAATCATCTCCCGCGAAAATGAATTTTGCTTTGACCTACCAGATCCCTATTATGAGTACGTTGCGTTTGAACAAATTTACCGCATGGCCTTTCCTCCCAGTTACACATGGACATGGAAATACTCCCCCAACAGTGACGCTGTCTCCTTCCACCGAGTCCGATCCAACTCCATCTCCTTCCAACGCTCCACTTCCTCTTCAAGTTGTCGTGTACGATGTCAGGACAAGTCCAATATGACTCCAATCCAATGCCAGGACAAGTCCAATGTGACTGCGTCATATGAAACCCCATCTACAATGCCCAATTCGGACCATCATTCTGCCCCACCTTTGGCACCACCTAACTTCGGATGGACCTTCAATCCCCAGAATGAAATTGCAACATTCCGACATGTGCCAAAATCTGCTCCCTCACCACCATCTGAGACACTTGCTGAGGACACTGACCGTCCACACGCCGCTCCTGCATACATCCGGTCATTGCAATCTCCATGCCATAATCAAATTCCCTCCAGACCGAATCATCCGCCTGTCCTTCGACTCTCCAAACAACATCGGGATGCCCTCAAGGTCAAGCTGTATCATCTATATGCCAACATCTTGTCGATGAATTGGTTTTACGACACCTTTGACTGAACATTGCAACCGACTGCAACTTCCCCATCAATAGTTAGTTGCCTTAACCCATCAAATTCTTCTACGACGTTCTTTGCTCTCCCACCAGCAAACAACTAGTCATACCAAGATCTACGATCTAACGACTTCCACGTCAGTTTCTACGATCACACCAATATCGATATTGTCCATCCAATGATGTTTTATTAGCAATCCAATCGATACTCAAACTATGATCGATTCTACGATCCAACGTACCAACTCATGATTCGTTCTACGTTCAATCACTCGTCATTGCTTTGATTATGAGATCGATTCCAAGAACATATACTTCTTGATACAACTCTGGACCCCAGGATATAACGTTTTCATGTCTATCTTCCCTTCCATTGATACTACAATCGAATTATTATCCATGGGGTGTATACCTGAACGCGACACAGAATCCCTTCACAACCCCAATCAGGACATCTGATTTATCAATTGCTTTGATCTCTGAATTGGCCTCTGACCCATCCACGATCCGATCTACAATCAAACAATGTCTACGTTTCTACGATTTGATCTACGATATAATGCCTTCATGTCAGTTTCTACGATTACATCTATGAGCCGTCAATTGTCCCCGTATATTGGTCACGAATTTTGATATACAGTCAATCACTCCTCTTCGACTGAATAATCAATTGTCTTCTACAACTTGATTTTCCCTTTGCACCCTATTCTTCGATTGTATCGCGTTCTACGATTCGATTGATCCCTGACCAAACGAACTTCTACGATTCATTATACGATTCCTCCATCATTGTCACTGGATCAAGGGTGTATACCAACATGACACTCAAAATCCTATTACGAATTACCTCCCTTGTCAAATACAAGCTCCGGATCAGGGGGGTGTATACCACAATGACAAACAACGCTTCACCCCATGGTCGATCAATCACGTCATTGATTTGATCCCTACGACCTCTTAATCATATTTGACACTCAATTGCCTCCTATGATTTGGTCATTTGTCACCTCCTTTTGGGTCTTCAACGATCAACTCTGTGTCATCTACGTCCAATACTACGAGACTAAAACGCTTGCATCTAGATCCATGATGACGACCACGACAAATACATCCGACTTGTATTTGCAATTAATTGATGTTACACAAGATCCATGATCAATCAATCACCTTCTGCCTACAAATTCCATGATCATCATATAAACACAAACCACTTCAATCTCCATCGATTTCTCCAATACTGTTCAATCGGCTTCTACAATTTGGTTTGCCTGCCTCCCATTGCCACTCCAGATTGCTCATTTCCATCTCCGTTGGTCTTCTACGTTCGACACACGTTCAACACTGTGTCATCTACAGTTTCACGCTTCGCATACAACGTTCTAATTGATTATCCCTTGCTTGCTTATTGATTATATGCCGATGGCTGGCATCACGAATTCCAAATTCGATGTCTTTGATGCTTGACCAATTTCTACGATTCGCCCTTGTTTGATGTGGTGTCGACGTGGTCGGCATCTACATGCATATACCGTCGTGGCGTGCCCCACCAAACGCCGCTACGATGCTCTGAAGCTCAAGCTATACCAGCACCTACTTACTCATGTCTTGTCGATGAATTGGTCGTACGATACTTTTGACCGAACATTGCGACCGGAACTTGCTCACTTCCCCTTATGCATGTCTTTCCGCCACTGCCTTCTCATCCCCTGCTTGTGAATCAGGGGGTGTATGTACTAGTACGCCCTCCGGCTTCTCCGTATCATCCACACCCATGTGATTCCATTTCTGATCTAATCTACGATTTGTGTTCGATAATGCCCAACGGTTTTGTCTCCTTAACAACCATCGCCTTCCATTGAACCATATAATTCCATTCTATAAGTGCGCATCAAGAGTGTGCATCTAAATCAAGGGGTGTGCTTTGGATAACCACATGCCGCTTAATTTGGACGTGTCTACCTTACAGATTTTCCCTCATAAGCCTCACCATCCACGCACGAGACAAGGGTCCCACCGAAAACAAATCAACAAACCGGCAGGTAATCCAACACTCATTCACCCAGTGTTGCATCAAGGGGTGTGTTGCCGGTTAACACGAGCGAATTCACGTGCTGAAAACATAAATGAGAGTTCAGGTATCCAGACAAAGATATGATTCAAAGCTTAATTAACATACGAGCTAGATGAGATCTCAAACAGAAGGAATCTACTACTCGGCTTTGGACCCTGATCTTCAAGGTTCAATCCTTGACTTGATATCCTCCTCGCATTCCTTCAGACCCATCCTATTTCACGGCATCAAATAATGACACTGCCCAATCTTATCTTCCAAGACATGAATCGCTTTCCCGTCATCCAATCTGTCACGTTTCGTACATACGCCAACATTCGATTCTATCCTCTGTGTGACATGGATAGATTTCAACATACGCCCTCTCCATTGATGTTTGATTCTGCATCTGTGGCTATAAGCCAATCCCTCCATCGACATTGGCTCCGTTCTTCGATCATCCCTTTGAATCAACATTCCGTCCCAACCCTGGAATAATGTTTGATTCAAGCAGTTGCAATTGCTTGTGAACCATCCGAACGATCCAACGATTACAATTCGACTCTACAATCATATTGATTCCTCCGATCTCTCAATCATATTCCACATTCAAGCAATTCCTACCGTTCAATCCCTTCGTCGGCGTTTGATATTTAATTCTGCAATCAATAGATCTTCTTCCTACCAAGTCAGAAATGAATCCCCTCCGATTCCATTCGTTTCTACAACACGTCTCTTCGAGATTCTACGATAAGCCAATCTCATCTTCGCAGATATGACTCCATCCAATTTCACTATATCGCTTCCCGCGATCTCCGATTGAATTCTTTCCTACGCTTGATATGGCATGATCGTTAGATCCAATGCCGTTCTACGATCGATCGATCGATCGATTTCTACGATTTGTTTCACAATCAGTTTCTACGATTGATTCCGAATATCCCATCGCTCGACCACTCGATCAATGACCCATACTCGGTCTTGTCCTCAACCAGTTGAGCCATTGTCCTTGATCAAATTACGATTCGTCCTACGAGTCAATCCGGATTCTCCAATCTCTGTTGACATTTGATCTTTACTACCTACAATCCTTTGTTGATGAGTTGATATCCCCTCTTGATTCATCCCTACGACAATCCTATTCTACGTCTTGAAGCAACCGGCCCTCAACAACTTGATCTGTCTCGTCCCCAATCAATTGTCTATCTACAACACTCAAAGCGTTCGATTCTACAATCGAGATTCGTTTTTGATTCTCAACAAAGAGTTCACGTCGTTGCCTTCCTACGACACTCAATCGCATTCCGATCTCTCAATCGTATTCCACACTCAAACGATTCCTACCAATCAATCCCTTAGTCGGCGCTTGATAATTGATTCTGGAATCGATAGATCTTCTTCCTACCAAGTCAGAAATGAATCCCCTCCAATTCCATTTGTTTCTACAACACGTCTATTTGAGATTCTACGATAAGCCAATCTCTGTAACAATAATCCTCGTGACTGACCGATCGATCGGGATTCCCTCATTGAAGAGAATCCTAAATGACCGGGAGAATATTCCTAATGACCGGAAGAGAAGATGCTTCCGGAAGAAGGGGAGGTATGACTCTCCTTCAGGTCAAATCATAATTTTATGTCACTTTCAGTAATTACTTATAATCCTTTATTCATCATTCTAAAAACGTATCGGTAGTTGATACACTGTAATTACACTAAGACTACTAAGTTACGACAAGAAGAAAAGAAAGAAAACGAGAAGATGAACACCCAATTCCAACCATGTATCCAATACAAGAGGACCTTCGATGTCACAGAGGATCACGACAGCCACAGAATTGTGGTTGACTACGCGAGAGCCACTAACAGATCAGCAGGTAAGAAGAACATCAGAAGAGTACAGAACTTGGAAGTAGAAGAAATTTTGTATACGTACGATCTGTTTGTGGATGCGTGCAACGATTTAGGAATGCCAGTAGCCCGCTGGCACACACAATGGGGACAGTGCCTATCCAGAGGACCCCGAAAGAGATGGAACGAAACCCTGGCGAGCAGAGAAATAGAACATACCAAGGAAGGGTTCAAGAACACAATGCGAGCGTACGTCAATGCCATCACGCCGGATCCGGATGCAAAAGGAACTATGATAGCATCTTTCGAACATCACCACATGGCCAAGCCCATGGAAGTGTCGGAGCATGATCACTTCAGCAGAATCGACACCATCCTCGACTACATTGACATGCTACCAGGGGATGATGACAACGACCTTACCGAACAGCAGAGAAAAAGAATGTTTTTCAAAACACATCCTAGATCTTGGCAGGATGCCTACATGGACACGGCGGTCAACTTCAGGGAAGTGTCCATACTGCAAATTCGAGACTACATGACAAGGAAGAAGGGCAGTGCCGACAGAGCGAGAAAACAAGATCGGCAAGGCAAGCGACAGAATGCTGGACAGGGACGAGGATCAGGAAGAGGAAGAAGCGCCAATCAAGGCCGAGGATATGGCAATAGAGGAGCAGGAAGAAAGTGCAGGAACCATCCACAAGGCAATCACACATGGGAGCAGTGCTACATGAATCCGAGGAACCAGAACGCGCCTTACCCGAACTACGTTGGCGGATCCGACGGCAATAGCGCATATTCAGGACAGAGTAATTACTACGGCGGGAGTCAAGGGCAAACAGGTCGGTTCAATGGAGGCAGAGGACGAGGAGGCAGATTCAACGCAGGCCGAGGAAGATTCGGGGGCAGAAGCAACAACAACAACAATAACTCGGGCGCAAGCAACACCAATGAGAGCAATCACAATTGGGAACAGAATCACGGAGACGCCTTCTCGAACATCACAACGAGCGACGCCAGTTATTTTACCAGCAACCAGCAGGATTCAAACTCAAATCGATACGAATGACTAGCCACATACGCAAACGAAAATCCGGGGCCAAGGGCCACCGACGAAACAGCAGGAGGGCTACAGGCCACTCAAGCTGAAAGGCGACAGGCCGAACATAAGAAAACAATAGGGCCACGAGCCAATGAGAAAAGAACAACAACGAGGCTACAGGCCATCGATCGAGGGCGAGAGGCCACGATGAGCAATGATGCGACGCCAACAGTGCTCCTCAAGATCAAAGAAATACAGGGAGTCCGATCGGATAGACCGTATACCGCATTGTTAGACTCAGGGAGCACAAAAACTATGATCAACAAGCAGTCGATGCCATTCGGCGTGCAACCAAAACACGTGGGACATAAGAGAATGACAACAACAACCAATGGGGAATTTGATACCTCTTATGAAGTGCGACTCGAGGAGCTGCAGCTACCTGAGTTCGTGAATGGCAGGCGAATCCAAGGGATATCAGCTTCCATATTCGATGCACCGCAATGCAGATATGATATCATATTGGGGAGAGATTTCCTCAAAATGGCCGGCATTGAGATATCCTTTGAAACAAATGAGATCAGATGGCTGGGAATAATTGTCCCCATGAGAGATGCCACGCGAACCACCCGCGTCGATCCAGAAGAGGCCAAAGACGCAATGCTGTTCAACACCAATACGACAGCAGCGATATTAGAGAGGAGTTACCAACAAGTAACATCCAACGAAGTCGCACAACAACAGGATCATTTGACAACGGAAGAAAAGCAAAAACTACAAACGATGTTGAAGCAACACGAGGTAGTGTTCAATGGAGAGCTAGGATGTTACCCACACAGAGAAGTACACATAGATTTAAAGAAAGGCGCCGAGCCAGTGCACATGAAACCATATCCAGTCGCGTATAAGAGAGAAGAGATATTCAGAAGAGAATTAGCCAGTTTGATAGCGGACGGTGTCCTTGAACCATGTGGACCATCAGAGTGGGCATTTCCAACCTTCATCATTCCCAAAAAGGATAACAGAGTACGATGGGTGTCGGATTTCAGGGAACTCAACAATAGGATCAAAAGAAAACCCTTTCCATTACCTAGGATACAGGACATCATGAACCGACGAGGAAAATATACATACTTCACAAAAATCGATTTGTCAATGCAATATTATTGTTTTAGGTTGGACGAGGCAAGCCGAAAGCTGTGCACTATCACAACACCCTATGGGTTGTTTCGATACAAACGATTACCCATGGGGGTGAAAATCAGTGGAGACGTATCACAGCACATCATGACAGAGATGTTACAAGGGATTGACTGTGAATGCTACATCGACGATGTGGGCATTTGGACCAATCAATCATTTGACCATCACCTACAAGTCCTGGATCAAGTCCTTGAGCGGTTTGCAAAGAACGGCATGAAATGCAACCCGTTGAAATGCAGCTGGCTTGTCAAGGAAACAGATTTCCTAGGCCATTGGATGACACCAGAAGGAATCAAGCCTTGGAAGAGAAAGATCGAGGCAGTACTCCGGATGGGACGACCACAGAACATTACTCAGGTTAGATCGCTTATTGGAGCAGTCAACTACTACAAGTCCTTCTGGCCACGAAGAGCACACGTCCTAGCACCACTCACGGAGATGACCGGAGCCAAGAAATTCACATGGGATACCAACAAACAACAAGCATTCGAGGAGATGAAAGCACTCTTAGCAGCAGACGCTATGAATGTTTATCCGGATTATACCAAACCATTTCACATCTATACAGACTCATCTGACTATCAGCTAGGAGCGGTCATCACTCAAGAGGGCCGCGTAGTAGCGTACTACAGCAGAAAACTGTCCAAGGCCCAACAAAACTACACCACCACCGAAAAGGAGCTCCTCGCGATCATTCTCACACTGACAGAATACAGAAAGATTCTTCTGGGCGGCATCCTCCACGTCTATACAGACCACAAAAACCTCATCTTTAAAACCTTCTCCATCCAACGGGTACTCCGATGGAAACTCTTCATGTCAGAATTTGATATCAACCTCACCCATATTGCCGGCAAAAAGAACATCCTTGCTGACTGTTTTTCGAGACTGCCGCGAATGGCGCCACCCTCTGTGGGGGATAGAAGTCAGCTAGGTCAAAACAACAAAACAACCAACGACCAGCGCCCCGGAACCACCGTAGATTTCCACACAATCCCAGTACCAAAGGACGACATCATCATAGGAGACGAGGAAGCATTTATCAATATTGACGAAGACACGGAGTGGATGGAATGCCTGCTCAACTTACCACCATTACAAGAAATGCCAAACCCCATCACCATCACTAACATCCAGAACCACCAAAACCAGGATATCCACCTCCGCACAGCCCATCAGGAAGATCCGGCCAAATTCCCGATCGTCGTCATCAACGGACAGCAGATAATAGCAAGAAGGGACGCCAATGAACCAAACTGGAGAATTGTCATACCAGCCACACTCATCCAACAAACAATACACTGGTACCACGTTGTACTAGGACACTGCGGCATCCAACGGCTATACGATACCATATCCGCCAGATTCTACTCACCCAATCTCCAACAACTATGCAAACAATACATCTGCCCTGTTAACTGCCAACAATACAAGGAAGCAGGCAGGGGGTATGGGCAACTACCACCAAGGGAAGCAGCCATAGCACCGTGGGACGAAATATGTGTCGATCTCATCGGACCCTGGAAGATACAAGCAGACAACCGACAATTCGAGTTCAAGGCACTCACCACAATCGATCCAGTCACCAATCTGGCGGAGATAAGCAGAATAAACAACAAATCAAGCCAACACATAGCAGATCAATTAGCGAATGGTTGGTTAGCGAGATACCCAAGACCCAACAGATGCGTCCATGATAATGGAGGCGAATTCTTGGGGCATGCCTTCCAAACACTGCTGATCCAACACGGCATCAGGTCAGTACCAACGACAGTAAAGAACCCGCAATCCAACGCCATCTGTGAAAGACTGCATCGAACCATGGGGGACATACTGAGGGTCACCATGAGGACAGCGCACGCCAACAACGAGCAGGAAGCAGAACAGATCGTGGACAACGCCCTAGCCAGCTGTATGCATGCCACCAGATGCGCAGTAAATCACACCATGCAAACCTCACCAGGCGCAATAGCGTTCGGCAGAGACATGATGATAGATGTGCCATTGATAGCTAACCTCGAAACCATCCGGAATAGAAGACAACAGCTCATTGATCAAAACCTAATGAGAACGAACAAGAGCAGGATAAACCACAACTATCGAGTAGGAGAAAGAATAATGGTCAGAGTATATGACCCAAGCAAACTACAGGAAAGGTTCCACGGACCATACCCAATAGTTCAAGTTTTCACCAACGGGACGATCAAGGTGCAACGGTCAGAGGCTGTTGCAGAAACATACAACATTCGAAAGGTAGTACCCTATCGAGAACCATAATAGTTCATCGATCAATCGGTCGGCCAGTCACTGTGGGGGATAGTGTAACAATAATCCTCGTGACTGACCGATCGATCGGGATTCCCTCATTGAAGAGAATCCTAAATGACCGGGAGAATATTCCTAATGACCGGAAGAGAAGATGCTTCCGGAAGAAGGGGAGGTATGACTCTCCTTCAGGTCAAATCATAATTTTATGTCACTTTCAGTAATTACTTATAATCCTTTATTCATCATTCTAAAAACGTATCGGTAGTTGATACAATCTCATCTTCGCAAATATGACTCCCATCTGTTGCGATCCAAAATCAATCCACCTCATCAGTAATTGACTCGTTTGATTCTATTCGACGATTGAATTGAACCTAAGACTACAACCGATTTCAATATCGATTCCCGCGATCTCCGATTGAATTCTTTCCTACGCTTGATATGGCATGAACTCTACAATACGTTTTACAATTGGTGGAGTTGTTAGTTGAACGTTAAACACTAACCCTAAGAGTTGACAACGTAACCTTGTAGACGGAGTTTATGGGGGGTTTTGGGGGGGGGGGGGGGAATATGTAGAAATATTAAAAAAATCTGTTTTTAACAAGTAGACTTGGTACAAACGCTACGACTAAAAATCGCTAAAAAGCTTAGCCAAACAATTATTTACGGAAATGAGATGCTTTGTCTAAAAGCAATAGTAATACCTAGTGGCGCGCGTTCATTTTTATGGTAGCGAACTCTCATTTTTATGGTTGCACGTATCCATAAGATTTTAACCTGAATACAGATAAAAATCATACGATTCTCATCGTCGTCATCATCGGCCCGTCGTCGTTTCTCATACAAATCGAATTTTTTTTGTAGTCGTCATCTTTGCCAGATGAGAGAGTTGGTGAGAAATACAATCGGACTTTTTAGATTTGGTACAATTTGTACATGAATGAGTCGGACTTGATGTACGTACTTACAGCCATCTACTCTCATACAAATCGAATTTTCCCTGTTGTCGAAACGATGCTGTCAAAACTCATCAAGTGTACGTACCGTACGGTACGTACGTACTCGTACTCGTCGAATTTTTTGTCTTGTCGTCGTTGCCAAATGAGAGAGTTCGAATTTAAATAAGAACTCGCGCCAATGACGTCACTTGATTGGTAGTAAAGATCACTTGGTAGAATCGGTATGAACGTATGTAGCAGGTTGGGGATGGGCAGGATCTGCACTGTCTTCAAACCTGGTGAGTTTTTGGATTGATGACTGCGTTATAGTTTGGTCAGGGATTGGCAGGATTTGCACTGTCTTCAAATCTGGTGGGTTTTTGGGTTGATGACTGAGTTATAGTTTGGTTGGGGATTGGCAAGATTTGCACTGTCTTCAAATCAGGTGACTTTTTGGATTGATGACTGACTTATATTTTGGTCGGGGATTGGCAAGATTTGCACTGTCTTCAAATCTGGTGAGTTTTTGGGTTGATGAATGAGTTATATTTTGGTCGGGGATTGGCAGGATTTGCACTGTCTTCAAATCTGGTGAGTTTTTGGATCAATGACTGACTTATATTTTGGTTGAGGATTGGCAAGATTTGCACTGTCTTCAAATCTGGTTAGTTTTTGGGTTGATAACTGAGTTATAGTTTGGTCGGGAATTGGCAGGATTTGCATCGTCTTCAAATCTGGTGGGTTTTTTGGTTGATGATTGAGTTCATTTTAGGTTGAGGATGGGCAGGATTTGTACTGTCTTCAAGTTTGGTGGGTTTATGGGTTGATGACTGAGTTATAGTTGTGTCGGGAATTGGCAGGATTTGCACTGTCTTCAAATCTGGTGAGTTTTTGGGTTGATGATTGAGTTAATTTTAGGTTGGGGATGGTCAGGATTTGCACTGTCTTCAAATCTGGTGGGTTTATGGGTTGATGACTGAGTTATATTTTGGTCAGGGATTGGCAGGATGTGCACTGTCTTCAAATCTGGTGAGTTTTTGGATTGATAACTGAGTTATAGTTTGGTGGGGGATTGGCAAGATTTGCACTGTCTTCAAATCTGGTGGGTTTTTGGGTTGATGATTGAGTTAATTTTAGGTTGGGGATGGGCAGGATTTGCACTGTCTTTAAATCTGGTGGGTTTTTGGGTTGATGAATGAGTTATATTTTGGTCGGGGATTGGCAGGATTTGCACTATTTCAATTCTTGTGAGTTTTTGGTTAGATGTCTGAGTTATAGTTTGGTCGGGGATTGGCAGGATTTGCACTGTATTCAAATCTGGTGGGTTTTAGAATTGACGATTTAATTATATTTTGGTTCGGGACTGAAAAGATTTGCACTGTGTTCAAATCTGGTTTGTTTTTTGGTTGATGGCTGAATTATATTTTAGTCCGGGATTGGCAGGATTTCCACTGTGCTAAATCTGGTTGGTTTTTGGGTTGATGACTGAATTATATTTTGGTCGGGGACTGGCAGGATTTGCACTGTCTTCAAATCTGGTTGGTTTTTGAATTGATGACTGAGTTATATTTTGGTTAGGGACTGGAAAGATTTGCACTGTGTCTAAATCTGGTGGGTTTTTGTTTTAGGGTTGACGATTTAATTATATTTTGGTTCAGGACTGAAAGATTTGCACTGTGTTCAAATCTGGTTGGTTTTTGGGTTGATGACTGAGTTATACCTATTTTAGTCGAGAATTGGCAGGATTTGCACTGTGCTAAAATCTGGTTGGTTTTTGGATTGATGACTGCGTTATATTTTAGTCGGGGACTGGCAGGATTTGCACAATGCTAAAATCTGGTGGGTTTTTGGGTTATTGACTGAGTTATATTTTAGTCGGGAATTGGCAGGATTTGCACTGTGCTAAAATCTGGTTGGTTTTTGAATTAATGACTGAATTATATTTTGGTTAGGGACTGAAAAGATTTGCACTGTGTTCAAATCAGGTTGGTTTTTGGGTTGATGACTGAGTTATATTTTAGTCGGGAATTGGCAGGATTTGCATTGTGCTAAAATCTGGTTGGTTTTTGTTGAATTGATGACTGAATTATATTTTGGTTAGGGACTGAAAAGATTTGCACTGTGTTCAAATCAGGTTGGTTTTTGGGTTGATGACTGAGTTATATTTTAGTCGGGGATTGGCAGGATTTGGAATGTGCTAAAATCTGGTGGGTTTTTGGGTTGATGACTGAGTTATATTTTAGTTGGGGACTGGCAGGATTTGCACAGTGCTAAAATCTGGTGGGTTTTTGGGTTGATGACTGAGTTATATTTTAGTCGGGAATTGGCAGGATTTGCACTGTGCTAAAATCTGGTTGGTTTTTGAATTGATGACTGAGTTATATTTTAGATAGGGACTGGAAAGATTTGCACTGTGTCTAAATCTGGTGGGTTTTAGGGTTAACGATTTAATTATATTTTGGTTAGGGACTGGAAAGATTTGCACTGTGTTCAAATCTGGTTGGTTTTTGGGTTGATGACTGCGTTATATTTTAGTCGGGGATTGGCAGGATTTGCACTGTGCTAAAATCTGGTTGGGTTTTGGGTTGATGACTGAGTTATATTTTGGTTAGGGACTGGAAAGATTTGCACTGTGTTCAAATCTGGTGGGTTTTTGGGTTGATGACTGAGTTATATTTTAGTCGGGAATTGTCAGGATTTGCACTGTGCTAAAATCTGGTTGGTTTTTGAATTGATGACTGAGTTATATTTTGGTTAGGGACTGGAAAGATTTGCACTGTGTCTATATCTGGTGGGTTTTTGTTTTAGGGTTGACGATTTAATTATATTTCGGTTAGGGACTGGAAAGATTTGCACTGTGTCTAAATCTGGTGGGTTTTAGGGTTGACAATTTAATTATATTTTGGTAAGAGACTGGAAAGATTTGCACTGTGTTCAAATCTGGTGGGTTTTTGGGTTGATGACTGAGTTATATTTTAGTCGGGAATTGTCAGGATTTGCACTGTGCTAAAATCTGGTTGGTTTTTGAATTGATGACTGAGTTATATTTTGGTTAGGGACTGGAAAGATTTGCACTGTGTCTATATCTGGTGGGTTTTAGAATTGACGATTCAATTATAATTTTTGGTTCGGGACTGAAAAGATTTGCACTGTGTTCAAATCTGGTTGGTTTTTGGGTTGATGGCTGAGTTATATTTTAGTCGGGGATTGGCAGGATTTGCACTGTGGTCAAATCTTGTGTGTTTTTGGGTTGATGACTGCGTTATATTTTGATCGGGGAACGGCAGGATTTGCACAGTGCTAAAATCTGGTTGGTTTTTGGGTTGATGACTGAGTTATATTTTAGTCGGGAATTGGCAGGATTTGCACTGTGCTAAAATCTGGTTGGGTTTTGGGTTGATGACTGAGTTATATTTTGCTTAGGGACTGGAAAGATTTGCACTGTGTTCAAATCTGGTGGGTTTTTGGGTTGAAGACTGAGTTATATTTTAGTCGGGAATTGTCAGGATTTGCACTGTGCTAAAATCTGGTTGGTTTTTGAATTGATGACTGAGTTATATTTTGGTTAGGGACTGGAAAGATTTGCACTGTGTCTAAATCTGGTGGGTTTTTGTTTTAGGGTTGACGATTTAATTATATTTTGGTTACGGACTGGAAAGATTTGCACTGTGTTCAAATCTGGTTGGTTTTTGGGTTGATGACTGAGTTATATTTTAGTTGGGAATTGGCAGGATTTCCACAGTGCTAAAATCTGGTTGGTTTTTGGGTTGATGACTGAGTTATATTTTGCTTAGGGACTGGAAAGATTTGCACTGTGTTCAACTCTGGTTGGTTTTTGGGTTGATGACTGAGTTATATTTTAGTCGGGAATTGGCAGGATTTGGAATGTGCTAAAATCTTGTTGGTTTTTGAATTGATGACTGAGTTATATTTTGGTTAGGGACTGGAAAGATTTGCACTGTGCTAAATCTGGTTGGTTTTTGGGTTGATGACTGAATTATATTTTGGTCGGGGACTGGCAGGATTTGCACAGTGCTAAAATCTGGTTGGTTTTTGAATTGATGACTGAGTTATATTTTGGTTAGGGACTGGAAAGATTTGCACTGTGTCTAAATCTGGTGGGTTTTTGTTTTAGGGTTGACGATTTAATTATATTTTGGTTCGGGACTGAAAGATTTGCACTGTGTTCAAATCTGGTTGGTTTTTGGGTTGATGACTGAGTTATATTTTAGTCGGGAATTGGCAGGATTTGCACTGTGCTAAAATCTGGTTGGTTTTTGAATTGATGACTGAATTATATTTTGGTTAGGGACTGAAAAGATTTGCACTGTGTTCAAATCTGGTTGGTTTTTGAATTGATGACTGAGTTATATTTTAGTTGGGGACTGAAAAGATTTGCACTGTGCTAAAATCTGGTTGGTTTTTGAATTGATGACTGAATTATATTTTGGTTAGGGACTGAAAAGATTTGCACTGTGTTCAAATCAGGTTGGTTTTTGGGTTGATGACTGAGTTATATTTTAGTCGGGGATTGGCAGGATTTGCACTGTGCTAAAATCTGGTTGGTTTTTGAATTGATGACTGAGTTATATTTTGGTTAGGGACTGAAAAGATTTGCACTGTGTCTAAATCAGGTGGGTTTTAGGGTTGACGTCATTATATTTTGGTTAGGGACTGGAAAGATTTGCACTGTGTTCAAATCTGGTTGGTTTTTGGGTTGATGACTGAGTTATATTTTAGTCAGGGATTGGCAGGATTTGGAATGTGCTAAAATCTTGTTGGTTTTTGAATTGATGACTGAGTTATATTTTGGTTAGGGACTGGAAAGATTTGCACTGTGTCTAAATCTGGTGGGTTTTAGGGTTGACGATTTAATTATATTTTGGTTAGGGACTGGAAAGATTTGCACTGTGTTCAAATCTGGTTGGTTTTTGGGTTGATGACTGAGTTATATTTTAGTTGGGGATTGGTAGGATTTGCACTGTGCTAAAATCTAGTTGGTTTTTGGGTTGATGACTGAGTTATATTTTGGTTAGGGACTGGAAAGATTTGCACTGTGTTCAAATCTGGTGGGTTTTTGGGTTGATGACTGAGTTATATTTTAGTCGGGAATTGTCAGGATTTGCACTGTGCTAAAATCTGGTTGGTTTTTGAATTGATGACTGAGTTTTATTTTGGTCGTGGACTTGCAGGATTTGCACAGTGCTCAAACCTAGTGGATTTTTGGGTTCGTTACTGAGTTATATTTTAATCGTAGAGCTTCTTACCATAACTTTACTGACACATACTTACAATACATACAATAACTACGTACGCAACAACTCCACAGGGCCCCTGCAAAGCACTAATTCATCTGTTCCCAGTCGAGACTCAGTAAGAATATTCTTCCTGCTGGCAGCGCTGAATGATTTGAAGGTTCTCTCAGCTGATATTCAAAATGCATATTTGACAGCCCCGATTAAAGAGAAATACTTTCTAAAAGCGAGAGCTGAAGATGGTTTTCCACCTCATCTTGCAGGAAGGCCTTGCAAGATTGTCCGTGCATTGTATGGACTGCCGGTGGCAGGTGCATCTTTCAGGTCATACCTCACACACCATTTGAGAGATCTTGGATACTCACCTTGCAAAGCAGATCCGGATGTGCACTTAAGAATTGAAACCAGGAAAGATGGATCCAGATACTGGGCAATCCTCATTGCCTATGTAGACGACATCTTATGTTCTGGTGAAGATCCAAAGTTCCAGCTTGAAAATATTGAGCGCAAGTTCAAACTGAAGGATGATACTATTGAAGAGCCAACCCTATATCTGGGAGCAGATATTGGAAAGTTCTACTTTGAAGGTGATTCAAAGCCAAGATGGTCATTATCAAGCACTAAGTATACGGCGAAAGCTGTTGCAGCAGTCGAACAAGAGTTAGGAACTGAAAAATATGGTTACAAGTATCTACCAAAATCAGCATCCAGTCCACTGTCACATGATTATCGACCGGAAATTGATATATCAGAAGAATTGAACCCTGAATTGCAAAATTACTACCAAGGTTTAATTGGAGTTCTCAGGTGGATTTGTGAATTAGGAAGGCTGGACATTGTAATGCCAGTCTCGCTGATGTCAAGGTATCTGGCACAAGCAAGGATTGGGCATTTGAATCAGTTGTTCCATATATTTGCATATCTGAAAAAATACAACAGGTCAAAATTGGTTTTCGATGATACTGTACCAAGCGTTGATGAGAGTAAATTTCAAAAATGTGACTGGTCTGAATTTTATCCTGGTGCTGCTGAAGTCATACCAGCAGATATGCCTGAAGCTTTGGGAAAACATGTGACGATGAGTTGTTTTGTCGATGCTGACCATGCTGGATGCAAGGCAACAAGGAGATCTCATACTGGCGTTATTATCTTCATTAATAATGCACCGATCATTTGGTTTTCCAAAAGACAAACAACAGTTGAGACATCAACTTTTGGATCTGAAATCATTGCTTTGAAAATTGCAATCGAATTGGTTGAAGGTCTAAGGTACAAGTTGAGAATGATGGGCGTTCCAATTGATGGGAGCACAAATGTGTATTGTGATAATGATTCGGTTGTCACAAATGTTACACGACCCGAAAGCCCATGTAAGAAGAAGCACAACAGCATTGCATACCACAAGGCCCGAGAATCTATTGCAGCAGGGATTATCCGAGTTGCAAAGGAACCAGGTTCGACAAATATTGCTGATTTGTTTACAAAGCTAATGAGTGGCGCTGTTTTCAGAGAACATTGTTCTTGTTGCATGTGGTAAGTCCGTTCCGCACCAGAAATAAGTCAATCATTCGTTGGAATGTTCGATCAAACGTTCGATCAAAGTAACAAGTTGATTTTACCAGAAATCGATCTGCAATGAGCATTTCGAAAATGGATAATTTGATCCATGAATACAATATATCAAACCGGCAAGGATCAGGGCAAAATGCCATGATACGAGCCAGAATGAATGGCAAAATGCCTTCCCCATTTTTCTTTTGATAGGGCCTCTGATGGTAGACTGGATACAGTTTGGTATTCAACACGACAATGACTCACGATGAATAGGTATAGTCATAGAATCCAGCCGCTTAACGGTTGGAGGATTTACGACTGAAGGGGACTGAAAAGAATTCACCGTGTAAAGGCATATTCGTTCGTACGAAGAGTCACGAAGGCAAATAACCTTATTCGTAAGGTTATTTAACCTGGGTGAATAATCGTCGGTGATTATCCATGTGGATTGCCGAATGAATCGTAACAATGATCTTACTCACTAAATCAATCAATCGTAAGATCGTTTGCGTTTGTTTGTTACGACACACTTTTTCTACAAATGCACTCATTAGGTGGTGACAGACAAACTATGACACAAAAGTAACTTCTGTTTCTTTCATGATTCAACTTATCCATAAAACCATACTCATGGACTAATCACACAAAATATTGGATTTTCTATTTTTTAATTGCAAATTAGTGTGTATTTTTCCTCCAAATCCAGGACCCAAATGCACTCATTAGGTGGTGACACACAAACCATGACAGATAACTCACTTCTGTTTCTTTCATGATTCAACTTATCCATAACAGGAACAATATTCATGGACTAATCACACAAAATATTGGACTTTCTATTTTTTAATTGCAAATTAGTGTGTATTTTTCCTCCAAATCCAGTACCCAAATGCACTCATTAGGTGGTGACAGACAAACTATGACAGATAACTCACTTCTGTTTCTTTCATGATTCAACTTATTTATAACAGCAACAATATTCATGGGCTAATCACACAAAATATTGGATTTTCTATTTTTTAATTGCAAATTAGTGTGTATTTTTCCTCCAAATCCAGTACCCAAATGCACTCATTAGGTGGTGACATACAAACTATCACAGATAACTCACTTCTGTTTCTTTCATGATTCAACTTATCCCTAACAGGAACAATATTCATGGGCTAATCACACAAAATATTGGATTTTTTTTTTTTTAATTGCAAATTAGTGTGTATTTTTCCTCCAAATCTATTATTTTCCTTCTGAATCTGGTCTGTTGAAGGTCTGATTCAAAGGCTTCTGAAGAACTGCAACGCTGCGTTAGTGTGTTAGTAGACAAACGATTGTACTCTACACGTGACAATTGTGTTGGATACTTTCGGCAACGGATAATCGGACTACAGGCGAAACTAGGGAAACGCCAGATCTCTTCTTGCTGTGACTTGTTCAGATTGCAGCGAGACAGACCTTAGTATGTAGATTAGAAGTAGTTGGTAGCAACTAGTGTGAATTTTGGGATATAAATCAGTTGAATGTTAAAAGTATGAGATAAAGTGAAATCTTGCCGAAATGCAAGATATCTCTTTTATTGAGATGAATACGTTGCAACTGCTGTTACGTAGTGATGAGATTACTCGCTGATTATTTCCGTACATGTATTGGTCGTTGACCATATATATCTGTATGCATGTATATGTATTGTGTGAGAATCACACGCCAACGGTTTTCTTCTCTTGTTCCGTTAGGAAGACTCCATGGATAGTTTATCATTAAGGTCAGGAATTGCTCCCGTAGCTCGTGTGATATTTTATGAAGTCAGAGTTTGCTCACCGAAGAACGATGGTAATACTGTAAAACAGGGATTGCTCACCGTTGATGCGCGATGGGAATCGATGCGCCGTGGGAATTGATATGCCGTGGGAATCGATTACTTTGATTGATACGGGACTCATGGATTCGTACAAATAAGGTATCTACCATCTGGTAGCTTTGTACTTCTGGTCACGAAAGGAATTTAATACTCCCCATGTCTCCTTGTGAAGGGTCATCACGCTCTACATGATGCTTCCATCATCTTGGAGAAGGTCGACGGTATTACCACAGAAGTGGAAGATGGGCCTGAGCAGTGGATACACAACTGAGTGTCCCCAATGCTTGGTGAGAATGTCGGCAAAGTTATCCTTACCTGGGATGTGCATCATTAAAATGAAACCTCGACTTCACTAACATCAAAATATGCTAGCTCAGGGGGACCATAATCATCTTCAGTAGCAGGGACGCCGCCAGGGGTTTTGCTGAAGATATGAGGGGGTTTGGAGGACCATCAAGAATCTCCCCATAGTTGTTAGGGATTGAAGAAGGGACAAAGCTTCGGGTATTAGGAACCTTGGAATAAAGAAAGGTAGGCAGGGATGGCTGTGGGATGCGCAGAGGAGGTGATGCTGTGACTGAACAGGGAGGTGTAGGATGGCAAGAGGAGGGACTATCACCGGAAGATCTAGGAGTGATGGAAGCATCTTTGGCCTTGCGCCATGCAAGAAAGCCATCATCAGTGAACAAGCCAGCGCGCTTGTTGCGATGCTCGGGAGTTAAAGCAGTGCGGACACCAGAGCGGTCAAGGAGCTTATTGGTGATGGGATCCCAGATGGTGAAACATAAGCTATTGCCAACATGCTCAGCAATGCCAACAAAGTGGCCAAGACATTCAGTGGTCTGAGAGCCAAACTGTGTATCTGGAGTCTTGTAGTATACGGGCTCAAACCAGAAGAAACTAAGGTAGGGGCTGATGTCACCAATGATACCGGTAGCAATAAAGAAAGGCTGTTTGTCAGAGAGAGTGGGATCAGACAAATGATTCATGAGGCGACCAACATATGTCATACATAGAAGCCAGAGGTGTGGTGGAGTGCCCGTGCGATCCATGATTCTATTGACAATGCGTTTGAATGTCTGGTACCGGCGTTCAAAGAGATTTTGGTGTTGATGGTATGGTTCACTTTGCCATAAGCCAATCCACATCATCTTGAGGTAGTCAAGAACAGATTTGCTGGACTGGTAGGACCCATGATCACAGAGCAATCTGAGTGGTCTACCCCATTGCCGAACAAAATTTTGGAGACAAGGGAGAAAATCAGCAGTAGTCCTCATTTCTTCAACATGAATGATATGAGATTTGCGACCAAAGAAAACTTGAGCAATCTTGGAACCACCATTGATAGCAGGGGTGTCTGAATATACGACATCAGAGAGGACATCATCATTGAAAGGTCGGACATTCATGGCAGGCTGTGGTGATTGGAACCTTTTGAAGATGTTACCATCGGGACTAAGTGACAGTGAGCCATACTGTGTGGAATTGTTGAAGGTGGCCTTGATACGGTCAAGGGAGATCCATCCAAAGAAGGGTTTCAATGACAGGTAGTCGATATCAGTGGGCGATTGAACATGGGCTGCAGCAGTGATGGAGGTGGAAGGAGACTGATTAGAGCACCTACTAAGGATGGCTTGATGGATGTAATCAGTGGGACTGAGCCAAAACGAGGTATCAGAAGCATCCAATGCCTGGAGGGCGGGAGTGGAGCTGTTGGACAGGAACGATGCAATCTCAGGAGACGAGCCAATGTTGATATCCCTGAGGGAGCCAAATTCATCATAATCTGGATATGGAAGTGATGTGACAAGAGGCGGGTATTTCTGAATGAAGCTATCATCCTGGGGGGTATATGCGCGATCTAGTGTAGATGGGTCCCAATGTTGATCACTGGTCATGACAACATGAGGAAGATGAGCAAATTCTTCACTGGTATACTTGCGCATGGCAAGATAAGGCAGTCCATGGCATATACTGAGTGGAAAGACATAACCATCGGTGGTGGTGATGACTTGGGTGCCGCCCGTCTTGATAGAGGTGTCATCTACAATCGAGAAGTATGCTTCCATCTGAGGAGAAGACAAGATGGATGGGTGTTGTCCAGTGTAGGCACACTCATGAAAGATGATGATGACAGGACCTCTGTTGGAAACAGAGTACGCGCCACATGTAGCAATAGGAATGTTCTGGATTTGATGATTGTTGATACCAGTCACATTGACATACCTTGGTGGAATATCCTTGGAGATGAGACATGCATCATGTCCTATGATACATCCATTTGCGCCTCTGTAAACCATAGCATAACCGGGTGTGGAGACGTTAGTTTTGCTAGAGTGATATGTAGCAATGGGGTGTGACGGTGAAACATGAGGTTCACATTCGGGTGATGCCCAATGGTGGAATTTCACAGACATGGAAGACTGACCGGCAGGGACATAAACATTGCCTTCTTTCTTGTAAAGGATATCAGGATTATCTGCAAGGAAGCGAGCTGGATGTGCAGGAGAAACAGAAGACTTGAGGGGCCTGGTATCTTCGTGAGAAGATGTCTTGTATACACCAAGGGATGCATGGAAGGCGGATCTGGCGGAGCTTTCCTCGTCAGGTGAGAGGACTTGCTCAACATCAGATGATGAGGGGACCTGCTCATCAGTAATGTTGTCGGCGAAAAATACGGACTGTTGTCGGCATCAAATTCGATCGAAAAAGCCGACAAAACAAAACGACGACCGAGGTGCGGAATACAAGAACGATCGAGGATTAGAACCAAACGCACCTCCACTACCTGGAATCCTTAAGTGGTAAAAACGATATCACCTAAGGCTACAAACAAAAAGGAATAACCGGTTAGAAACAAGAAATATCCAAAGACCTGAACAGTAAGTAAACACTTGGAACCCATAAGTACATTCAGAAGAATATACTTGATATCCCGTGAGGAAATTACTTATTGCAATCAAGAAAATCAATACCGATTCCAGATGGGCCTACCTATATCCAGCACATATACCACGAATAAGCATACGCCCCATCGAACAGAATACTTAACTACAAAATGACCAATACCATCAAATGACCGATACAGTAAGACCGACACGACACTAATACAGCAACAGCAGCAACGGTATCGTTATGAGAATGGTAACAACTAACCGGGGAAGATCTCTACCATGTAAAATACAGAGAGCCCCAATACAGTACGAAATACACAGTAAAAATAAGAGCGTCTCTCTGAGCTCACATCTCTTTAAATTTCAATTATACCTTTCGGTCGATTTTTAGAGTAACAACAGGTTATAGAGCCCTTATACCTTCCCCTAACAAGTGGATACCTTAAGCTACCTATCTCCGCCCCGTACAGCACCTCCACTGTCGGTTACAGCCAGAGTATACTTGGTACGGGACTCGCATCGCCGGGCTGTATCAATAGACCTCCCCGCCTCTCTTTCTTTCTCCTTTTTTCCTTCCTTGCTCGCGTATCAAGGGGTGTATCTACAGATCCTTCTACCAAGAATCTTCTTCTGTAATACACGACCAAGCGTGCGTATCAAGGGGTGTATCTACGGGACATCCAAGAACGACGTCGACGCCACATCAAACGATAGGACGCCGGCCGACAACTACAATAATATCTACCCCGATTACCTCCATAACGTCGACGATACCAATTACCATCGACGCCGAGTGTTTTCTCCAACCAAACACAAAACCCTCCTTGTTTCTCTGACGAACGTTCCGGACGACGAAGACGACAACAGATCGCGCGCTGCCACAGAGACGACGACGTACTAATTGCGAGAACACCGCACGATCGATTGTTTCTCTGACGGTTTTCTACGACGACAACGATTATTCCCCCGTTAACAACAAACAAATTGAACCATGCCTGCACCTCCATTTGACTGGAATCAAATCCAGGAAATTGCAATCCGATTTGGGAAATTCAACACCAAAGGCAATGCCCACAAACATGAGGCCCTCAACGACTCATTCCAGCACGATCTAGACGACACTGCTGGCCTGTTCCTCACAGAGGATGATGACGCCAACACCGAAGGACCCAAGACCCTGGCTCCAGACCCCGTTACCATGCTCAAGGAAATCATTGTAAATGCGATCATGGAAATCATTCCCCCCAAGGAACAGACTGAGATCAATAAGGGACACATATCCACTCTTTTTGCAGACGCATGCCTCTGGTACGTCGCTCCAGACAAAACAACAAAGCGAATCAGGAACAAACACTCAATGGACAAGGCAGGAGCACTAGCTATCGCACAAGGACAAGAAACCCTCCTCATAGAGATCAGGGCAACCCACTGGGGCTTCAAATCGAATTGGGATGCAGTACACTTTGACGAGGTCTACGATACAAAAATCTACACCTTCCCCGAAGCAGAGGACAACGATGAAGATGCCACAGCTCCAACACCGGCAGCAGGCACCGACATGCAGCAATTGACCAATCTACTCCAGAAACTGGTCGACAACAGCACCACCAATAACAACAACAACAACACCAATACTGGTGCCAACCACCAAGCGTCACTTGACCTCCCATGGAATCCGGCGACCTTACCACCACCAGTGAAGGACCGTTACTACAGAAAAGATGAATTCCTCACCAGAGATGACATGAAAGAATTCCCAATCACCTACACCGACTCATCGGGAAATGAAGCCATTGTCCGACAAAACTACTACCTACACAATCTAGGCAGTGGCAGAAATGACCAGCGCCTGATCACCAGAAGTGGGGACTGTTTTGATCTGACCAGAGCCTCTGACAAGTCCAAAGAAGCAGCTAGAGACAAACTGTTCCTCTCAGGATTCCCACAACTAAAGGATGCAACAGACCCACAGGTTAGGAAATGGTACAGAGAGATCACAGCTCATTCCCAACAACACCACATTTATGTGCACCCATACTATCTATTCAGACGTGAAGCTGATCACCTCAGAGGATTCACAATTGGTGATGACTTTCCACACGACCTACCTTCAAGATATGAATTGGCTATCAATGAATGGGGAAATCTCATTTACACAGCACTGAGAACGGATAAAATCATCCCTGATTCATGTGCAAGTATGAAGGCCACTATTCAGAGCTTTGAAGGCGGACAGGGATATGAAGCGCTCTACACGATTATTGCTCAAACACATCCCAACTCAAAAAGGCCATCCAACGCCAGCAGAATGGTCAGAAACCCTCCCAACCAAGATCCAAATGAATCTCTTGAAGAATACTACTTCCGGTACAAGGATTATTTGAGACTTAGAGTGTTCCTCCAAAACCAACCCAGCACTATCAGTTCAACAGAAGAAGTTAGCAACCTGATTGCAGGAACCACCCTCTCAGAAGAGCTCTTCAAGAAGACAGAAGATGAACGCGACTCTGATGATCAATTCAAAAGAGACAAATACAAGGCAGGTAGGCTCCTACAAACCCTCCAAACATATGAACAAGAGATCAAGGCTGAGCAAAAGTACAAGAGGAACAACTCCAAACCAATCCAGCCCAAGCAATTGAACGTCTCAGGAACCAGACCAGGTCCCCGCCGGAATGATCGGTTTCAAAAGCGCGCTAGCAACAGTACTGTTAGAACACCTTCTACTTTGACATCTCACTCAATCAGCCTGATTGAATCGCTTGGCTACCCGGAGATGGATGAAGAATCTGACGATCCCTTTCTCCACCAAGCATACTGCAATGCCATCACAGCATTCGACAAGCAACCTAGTCTTTTTGACACATCCAGAAAATGTATCGTTTGCCACATGTCCGGTCACAATTTTGATAATTGTCCTGCGTTGCAAGATATTGAGTCCCTGAAGAAACATAGGATTGCTGCGGCTGTTTTTCTCAACAAATCCAATAAGCAGACCCAACAACTCTTGGATTCCACCCAGCAAATCTCTCAGATCAACATTGGCAATGAAGATCAAGATGAGGTTTCACCTGATGCTACAGTAGAAGACCAAAATTTTTGCAATGGCCAAGAATAGAAAGTCTTTCTTGGAGCCATACTATGACATCACCTCAAGATGATCCCCAAGGATTTGACAACACCACAGCGTCCCAAGTGAACAGCTTATGCCCCTCCTTGGACTCCAGCAGTGTCAGCTCCTATGAATCTGTCATAATTGGTGCCGTCGACCTCCTTCCAAAAGACAGCCTCCAGTCATCTATACCAATTGATGTCTACTGTGACATGGAATCACCCAGGGCTACATCCCCTACATCGGAATCACACCTGAAGACCAATGAGGATCCCAATTTCGATAGGGACAACCCTACGCCAGTTGATACATACAATGTGCAATCCCTCGTCCCACCGGACCCTATTGCAGCTACAGCTTACTTCCAGCAGGGAGTCCGGGCTCAGATTGACACCGGTGCAAAAGTTTCCTGCACAAATCTCAAGCACATCCTGCATGGTTACAAACCTTACACCAAGCTGAGGAAATGTCCGGTCAGGCTCACGGCAGCAATTGGAGGAAAGGCAGCGACCTGTATTCCTGAAGGGTCAGGCTATGTGCACATACCAGCCCCCAATCCTGTAGGGTATGTTAGAGTCTCCTTCTACTATTCTCCCTTGCTGTCAACAACATTGCTTAGTGAGAATGACCTTTGTGGAATGACACCTCGCGTGAGAAATCAGTTCAGTGGACAGTCTATTCACAAAGTCTTCAATGACGACCATGACTCATCTGTTCGACAAAATGGAAACCTCACCATTATCTGTCATCACAAGCAGAGCACCGCCAAAAGTATTGTCCTACATGGAAGTATCATTGATTCTCAATGCTACACACATCCAGTACTCATCCCAGACATTGATCTTACATCTCCATATGCCAATTGTGCAACGTCCTCTGCATATGCCTTAGCGACTGACACGCAGTTCAAGAAAGCTTGTGAACTGGCCTCAAACGAAGCCATTAGTCGCTACAGATATGATGTCTACACGAATCTTGTCACACTGCAAAAATGCACAGAAGCAGCTCAAGCTCGGTCTGGCATCAGTGACGTGCCAACTTTTGATGCTAAATTGTTCTTCACCAAGATTGTGGACAAAAATATCCCCATCCAAGCCATCAAAACCAAGACATCGAAACTTCTGTGGCACCAAAGATTAGGACACCCATGCGATGACTTTCTGTATCAAGCTCATAAGCACATCATTGGAGTCCCAAAGTTCAAGCGCCAAACAAGCATTCTTGATCAATGCCCAACTTGCATACAATGTAAGCAAACCAAAACACCTGCTGGCTCACATTCCACTCGCAAGGCCACACAACCGTTTCAGGGTTTATCTATTGATTTTGCATTCTCAGGTACCAAATCCTCCAACAGCAAACGCAAGCGCGATTATGAAGGCATTCATGGAGAAACTGCTTGGATTCTCATCACAGATCACTATACTGGTATGAAATATGGAGACACGCGAATCTCTAAGGCAGCGCCACTACACTGGTTAGAGCATTTCTTCGCCCAGCACAACCCAACTTGTACCGACAAGTATGTTTCAGTTGATCAAGGTGGAGAACTCTATCACAATCCTGACATCAGAAACCTATTCTCTGCGTTTGGATATTCAATTTTCCCCACTGGCGCGGACGCTTCCCACCAGAATGGCACAGTTGAAAGAGCACACCGAACTCTTGCTAACTCCATGAGGACAATGCTGTCTGGTGCTAATTTGCCCATCAAGTTCTGGCCCTTTGCTTTCTACCATGCACTCCGGTTGTCCAATGCATTCCCTGAAGGCACCCAACTACATTCGCCATTGGAATTGGCAACTGGCCGTAAGGAAAACCTTGCTGATTTCCGAACCTTTGGTTGTCGAGTTTGGGTTAGACCTCCAGGCAAGAGATCCATCAAGCTCAAACCCAACGCAAGAAAAGGGATATTTCTAGGTTTTGTACCCTACACAACCAGAAACATTCTGTGGTATGATACTGAGACACACAGAGTCAAGATAGCCACACATGTCAGGTTTGATGAAGGCATGAATGATCTCCCACTTGCAGACCTCCCCACTAATGTCAAACACCTGCTCAGGACAGATGACAACATTCCACTTCCTGCAGAATCCACTGAGGTGTCATCCAGTGATTTTCAATTCTCTATCTCCCCCTTTGCCGATCTCACAAATCTCAGGCTCACTGTCTCCAGATCTTGTACTGATCAAACATTTGGCCTCCGGTATGCCAATGATTCACTGCTTGGCAGAGCTTACATCACAGATATCCTCCCAAAAAGCCCTGCCTCAAAACTTTTCTCCTCACACAAGAAATCTCTCTCCAAGCTACGAGGTGCTTATATTGTATCTATCAATCACAATCGTGTCTTTACTGCTGCTGATGTTACTACCGCTTTACAGACCTGCCACGATCGAGGGGTGAGGGATTCTTCAATAGATACACCAATTACCTTTGCACTTGAAGAAAAATTGTCTATGAAGGAAGTCAGGAAACACTCAAATGAATATGGTTTATTTGCTCCCAATACCTCCTGGAAGGAACCCACTGCTGAAGAAGATCCACCATTCTTGGACCGAATTTCCTCCATCAAAGCTATCCAGCGCATTGGTACAAAATACAAGCAGCTGATACAATCAAGAATCAACCAGGTCGATAGCACTGAAGCACTCCATGCCTCCATCCAAAAACACTTGGCACCAACTGAAGACGACATGGATGTTGTCATTCCTACTATTGATATTGCATCTCTCAGAGCTATCACCAAGCTTCATAAACCAGGAAATCAAGCATTACCACTAGATGCAGATTCGCTACCAACTGAAGAAATTGAACTCTTAATCAAGGCCATCAATTCCAAGGCAACTACACCTGAAGAACAAGCACTAGGGCACTTCACTCGAAGGAATCTCAAGTCTCTATCTACATGGCCTGAATGGCAGGCTGGGGAGCGAAAACAGCTTGATCAGTTTGAAGATTTGGAAATGTTTGGATCACCAATTCAATACCCTAAGGACCCCGACGCTATCATTCTCAGACCCCACTGGCAATACAGTGTGAAAAGAAATGGTGTCAGAAGAGCCAGGCAATGTTGCAATGGAAGCAAATATGCAGCCCCAACCCTGCATGCCATAGCAATGTCATACTCATCATGTGTTGAACATCCCATTCAAAGGCTATTCTTTGCTATTGCTGCAAGCCTCAATCTCAAAGTTTATGGGGGGGACGCGGCTGACGCATATGCCCATTCTCCAGGGCCCAACATCCCTACATACATGACTATTGACGATGCATATGCAGAATGGTACAGACACAAGCATGGAAAGGACATAGACCGACGATTGGTACTTCCAGTTCTTCGAGCACTTCAAGGCCACCCAGAATCAGGTAGACTATGGGAGACCCACATCAACAAGATCTTGAAAGGTCCCGATCTCAACTTCAAGACCACCACGCATGACAGAACAATCTATACAACAGTTTTTGAAGGTGAAACAGTCTACATGCTGAGACAAGTTGACGATTTTGCACTGGCTTGCACATCAGAATCTATATCTGACAAGATCTATGACATAATTGGCGCAAAGCTGAAGCTCCCTAGAGAAGATGCTGTCCCCTTCACCAAAATGGGTTTGCTTGAAGACTTCAATGGAATTGATGTCAAACAGACAGCTGACTACATTGAACTGTCTTGCGCCAATTACATTGACCGGATCATGACATCCCACGGTTGGGAAACTGATTCTAAGATGAAACCCCACTCCAAACCATCAGCGCCGTTATCAACTGAAGTACTGAGCCAACTGCAATCACATACGAATGGACCACTGGAAGGCACCAAGGAACACGCTGCATTACAATCCACATCAGGGTTCTCCTACAGAACACTCTTGGGTGAAATGATGTTTGCATATGTGAGCTGCCGGCCAGACATTGGCTATGCAGTGACCCTGATGTCAAAATACAGCTCCAATCCCACTGCATTCCACTATTCCAGTCTGAAGAACATCGCTCGATATCTCAGAACGACCCGATCCTGGGGTATTAGATTCTATAGACCGAATGCAGAACCATCTCTTCCATCAGGAGAACCATATGACGATGTAGTCCAAGATGAATCACTCCCAGAATACCCTGTAGATATCAAGGATAGCAAGTTGATGTGTTTTGTTGATGCAGCATATGGAAATGATCCAAAACATCGCAGGTCCACCACAGGATATGTGTTCACTTATGCGGGTGGAGCAATTGTTTACAGATCCAAAGCGCAATCACTCACTGCACAGAGTTCTACAGAAGCCGAATTCATTGCTGCAGTCACAGCGGCCAAAACAGCCAGATACCTCAGATTCGTACTCAAAGAATTAGGATTTGCCCAAGCTGGTCCAACCCCTATCTATGAGGACAATGCATCGGCAATTGAGATCATCAATGCTCAAAAGCCAACTGAAAGAACCAGACATATTGAAATCAGGTTCTTTGCAATTCAAGCTTGGAAAGAAAATGGTGAAATCAAGATGATTCATATTCCGGGTGTTATCAACCCGGCTGATGATCTAACCAAACCATTGGGATGGATCTTGCACGCCCGACATGCAAGATACATCATGGGACACTACCCAGATTAATTCATTCCATTCGATTGCTTCGATTGACAACAACCGGATTCGGCTATTCGATGACCTTGACTCAATCAAAATTGCTCGAGTCGATTCTTCAATTGGACTTGATCCGAACATGCGATTTGTCTATCAATACGATTCAACATGATATACTCCGACAGTAATCCAATACAAAACAAGTATTGGATCAAGGGGTGTGTTGTCGGCGAAAAATACGGACTGTTGTCGGCATCAAATTCGATCGAAAAAGCCGACAAAACAAAACGACGACCGAGGTGCGGAATACAAGAACGATCGAGGATTAGAACCAAACGCACCTCCACTACCTGGAATCCTTAAGTGGTAAAAACGATATCACCTAAGGCTACAAACAAAAAGGAATAACCGGTTAGAAACAAGAAATATCCAAAGACCTGAACAGTAAGTAAACACTTGGAACCCATAAGTACATTCAGAAGAATATACTTGATATCCCGTGAGGAAATTACTTATTGCAATCAAGAAAATCAATACCGATTCCAGATGGGCCTACCTATATCCAGCACATATACCACGAATAAGCATACGCCCCATCGAACAGAATACTTAACTACAAAATGACCAATACCATCAAATGACCGATACAGTAAGACCGACACGACACTAATACAGCAACAGCAGCAACGGTATCGTTATGAGAATGGTAACAACTAACCGGGGAAGATCTCTACCATGTAAAATACAGAGAGCCCCAATACAGTACGAAATACACAGTAAAAATAAGAGCGTCTCTCTGAGCTCACATCTCTTTAAATTTCAATTATACCTTTCGGTCGATTTTTAGAGTAACAACAAGTAAGGTGTTCATAAGCTCGTCGCGTGATTGGCTTGCTGGAATTGGGGTCCGGTGGCAGTGCAGCATCAAGGAGCTCAGATCGAAGGCAGGCAACTAGGCGCTTCTTGTCATCAGCTGTGAAGCCAAGCCAACGTTTCATACCTTGCTTGGATAGAGTTTTCCAGACGGCAGAAGGTAACCGTGTGGTTGGGTCTGGGGTTCTTCCAGCCTTGTAAACAGCGTAGTCCTGATAGTCGCCATCAAAATCAATAGGAGGTAAATATGATGCTGAGTCATCAGTTATGCCAGAATATGTGGACTGTGTCACAGAAGAGAAATCATGGGTGTTGGCCTTAACAGACGTTCGACTGCGAGGCTGGGACAGTGATGCTTGGGAATCCAGCCTGGTTGCTTCAAGGAGGAGGATATTTTTCAATTCACTGATAGCGACAGCTTCATGCTGTCTGAACTTAATCATATCCTGTGCTGCAGGGGGATCATCAACCTTGCAGAATTGTTCGCTGAGCTGGAAGCTGCTACTACAGGCCTTGCCGAGGTGTGTTTTGACAGTGTCAAAATCAAGTGGCCTTTGTGGATCTCGTAGCGTGTTGAGATGTTCTAGCTGGGCAAACCACTGGGTGATGAATTTGACTTTGGTGTCCTTCCATGTCCTCAAGTCAATGTCCAATAGATGCTGCATCACAATGGAGGTATCATATACTTTGGATTTGGACCTGTCATGTAGTGCAACAAAGTCAAAGAAAGCCTGTCTGCCGTCTCTCGAGGTGGCATGGCTGAGCACACAGGAGTAGGAGAGGTCACTCTGGAGGGCATGTAGAACAAGAGTCCAGAAGAATGCACACTGCTTATCATGAAGGGCCTTCTCATACCCGACGAGTGGTATATCAGGCCAACTCGGATCAAGGAAGGTACGAGTATCTATGTCAGATGTTTCCAACTTCGCTTTGAATTTGACAAGCCACCTCTCAAACGTTGCATCATTTTGCAGGGTTGGAAATGTGGTTTCATCCCTTGATTTCTTGGTCCAGGATTCATATCTAAGCTGTTCGATGGGCTTGGAGGATCTTTCCTGTTGTCGGTGAGATGTGCCGGTGCTGTTGCGCATGGTGATTTCAATATCCGTTCCAGATCCTCTTCTGGCTCTGACAGCCCCACGACAGTAGCTCTTAAAGGCGTCCTTGGTATAATGGGTTCTATCCTCCCAATCTAGTCCTTGTGCTGCGAGGTGTTGCCCGAAGTCGATGACTTGCTGTATGGACATCTGTACATGTCGATAAATTGGTGTTCTTACTCCCCTTTCAAGAAAAGCTAGATCACCAATGTTCTCGATGTACAAGAAGTCTAACCATGTCTTGAGCCGTCCGGCAATGAGCGCCTCGCACAGGGTGTCGTTTTGTTCCTTTGGTACATCAAAGGATTCATGCAAGAAGGTGGCTAGTGGTCGGTCAAACAATGGGAAGAGGTCTTCGATAGGTGTGTCCTCTTCATCTTGATCTGGACTGGTTTGGTCAGGTGCTACCGTGTCAGCTGTGGGAAGCCGGGGTGTGGTTGCCGCGCTTCCAGGTTGGAGTGTTTGGAATCGTCCTGTCGATCTGCTTCGGCCTGTCGACCTGCTCCTTGTTCTCCCGGCGACCGGGATGGTGGGCATTGTTATTGGCGTGTCCAATGCAATGAGCTTCTATCAAGGTTCGGCTTGTTCGATGTCTTTATGTGATCGGATCAGAGAACTATCGATCGTCGGCCGTGGTCGATCGTTCGATGATCTGCTGTCGGATTGTTGTTGACGTGTGCTCCTTCCTCGTCGTCGAGTGCTTCGACCGTTGTCTTCTTCTTTTGCAAGCTTCAACAAGCTTGCGACTGTTAATCTGTTAATTTCCTTTTGAAACTGGCTGTTGAGCTGATTCAATCCAAAGGCAAAGAAGAGCAACAGGAGCTTTAACTGCAGGCCGGTTGAGGTGCCGGTCTGTTGTGTTCTAATATTTCTCTGATATCCACTACGATTGGACGCTAATCCAACCAGATCTATTCTGACTATCGGTAACCGACGCAATCAGTTAGATCTTAGGCTTGTAGTTCTACAATGGGACGCAAAAAGGGGCGTCCGGTGCAAGGTTTAAGGTTGAATAATCAAATAATCTAAAAGTATAAGCGTGTTGGCTTGCTGGAGAGCAAGTTACCGCTTTAAAGCGTGCTGCCGCTAATACAGCACGATACGAGTATTTTATACGGTAAAATACCGTGTGTTACGAGTATACGGTAAAATACCGTGTTACGGGGAAATACCGTGTTACGGGGAAATACCGTGTTGCCGCTAATACAACACGTATTTTGTACAGCAGGAAACAAGTTCGTGAGCAAGCATCCGAACCTCTGCTGTCTTTTCTTGAAAACAGAACACTTAACAGTAGATGCCAGATGCCAGTATCTGTCACGCGTTCTTTCTTCATTCTCTAAGTATCGAATAATTCGATCGTACGAGTGACGATCATTTTGGCTCGCAAGACTGAGCCATTTGGTCAATAATGAGATGCTTGGCTCGCAAGATCGAGCCATTTGGTAAATAATGAGATACTTGGCTCGCGAGATCGAGCCATTTGGTCACCAAAATGAGATATTTTTGCTCACAGATTGAGCCATTTGGGCCATAAGGTTAAACATTATGATTCGCGTACAACCAAGCTGGACGCGTGTGGGTAAAGAATGAGATGCCACTGTACCATTGTTACATACGGTTATGCTGGACATGAAAGGAATTTAATATCATGCTCCGTACGTAGTGAAACGATAGAATGTTATGACGCTTGTGCAACCTTGCGTAAGGAAAGGTTGACGTTTGGATCATCTTTTCGTTGTCACCCCAAGAGTAGGAGATATCATGGACTCGTGTTCCTAGGTATCGGAATGAGTGGCGTAGATTGACGATCTGTTCGATGCAAGTTCTTCCTGCAACAAATTCAGCTCCAAAGGTGGCTGTTTCCGTAGTAGACTGTTTCTTCGAGAACCACATCATGGGAGTCTTGTTCGCGAAATGAAGAATGCCTGTTACAGCCTTACCACTGAGAATATCATGCATGAGGTTGGCATCATAGAAATGTGTCAACACTACAGTCTTTCCAAGTGGTGCAGGAGCGTCCTCGGGTAGCTCTTCAGAATGCTCCCCATAGACGGTGTTGGACCAGTCGATGGTGTCGGGTTTAGTCAATATAAAATCGGGGGGTTCCACGCGGAATCTGATTTTAAAATGTCTAAACTTGGAGATTTATCCATAGATACGTTTGGCACGTTCGAGATGCCCATCTCGTGGTTGAGCTCTGAAACTCGAGAGTGTCATCACGGCTGTTTGTACATCGAAACGGCCAATAGCGATGATCCATTGGAGTGAACCGATCATACTTTGGTATTTCTGTATACCAGTTTCTTTGAGAAAGGCTGAGGAGTCCAATTCGGGATGATCGTTCTCTGCAATGGGTGATTGGAACCTAGTGTTAGGTTTGCATCCAAACATTTGTTCGTAAGACGCTTCCATCTTTTCGATGAACTTTATGGGATTCATGCATAGAACACCATGCGCGTCGCGCTCAAATCCGCAACCTAGGTGAAAGTTCATAGGTCCGGATCCCTTCAATTTGAAGTTATATGGTGACGACTGCAATATCTTCAAGAAGGAATTGGGATCTGCCATACAGAAGCATAGGTCATCGACATATGTGCATATAAGTTCATATACACGTTCACCATGCTTGTTCGTTCCAGGCTTGAGGAATATTTCCGGTTCTGCGCGGGATCTTTCGAAGCTGAGTTCGATGAGACAAGCTGCGAGTAAGTCTCCAAAGCACTTGCCTGAAGACCTGAGGCCATATAGGGCTTTGTAAATGATCAATAGGTGATCTTCCAGCGATCCGAATTCGGGACCTGCCTTGATGCATACTTTCTCGCAGGTAACTGCTTCTAGGTAGGCATTACCTATCTCGGTACCCCATGCTTCCAGGTCGTTCAGTTCAGCTAGGAATAGGCACATACGTAGGCCGCGGAGAGATACGACACCTGCATAAACACTGTGGATAGGGGCCTCAGTGAGATTACCGTTAGCAACGAGACGAGCCTTGTGTCTACCGTCGTGCTTGACAGCATATATCATGTGTACCTTGATCTGTTGGAATCCGGGGGGAATGGAGCTTGTCTTGTACACGCCTTTATCAATGAATGTATTGTATTCATTGAGTTGTGCCATTTCCAGAGTGGTGGCATCTTCCCATTTGGTGTTTCCGTTGGCTTGATCAAATCGAAGGGCTTCTTCGTGGTTACGAGGTACTTTGAATCCGTATTGGTACTGCGGAGTTGTACGGAAAGAACGTAGTTTGGCTTGGTGCACGAGTCGATCAAGTTTCTTGGTTCGTCGCGCTAGGTTGGTGATTTGCTTAAGGCGTTTCCAACCCGGGAAGTCAAGCAAGTTGTTGTCTTTCCCATATTTTGCAACGGTGACAGGGTCGTCAGCCGCAATGTTGGCCAGAGGTTCATATGTTCGTTCCATATTTTCCCATTCAATCCAAAGGTTATACTTGGAGCCTTTGTATTGGGGATGCTTGTTATCCAGCGGACCTTGGTGTCCTAGGATACGGCGAAATGACCAAAGTTTGCCGTCTTCTTGTGTTGAATCACGATGTATGTAATTCATGATATCATTGTATGCAATGATATCATGAAGTTCGTCATCAGAGTGTTTGCACTTAAACTTGATGAATTCTTTGTTGCGTTCAAGACTGTCTTCTACATCGACGATGGTAAGACGCTTCCGGGTGCCATCGGGGTTGGTTACAAGGAAGGATCGTCCTTGTAGATCGGCAATCGGGACAATACGTAGGGATGGTAATGGGTTTACCATCATCGTCAAATTGTGCGTTACCTTCTTCGTCGGTAACAACTACCTGTGATGGGTCTACTGAAGGAGTAGCGGGGTTGGTGTGTGGAGTTGTGACGCCACTAACATCAAAGTATGCTAATTCCTGTGGATCAAAATCATCTTCAGTAAGGAGAACGCCATCGGATGTCTTGCTGAAGATGTGTGTCGTAGGGGGACCATCAAAACTCTCCCCATAGTTGTTAGGGAGTGGAGAAGGTGACCAGCTCGGGCTGTCATCGACCTTCTTATAAAGAAAGCTCGGTAACGAGGGGTGGGCGGGTGGTTGAAGAATAGTTTGAGTGCCGGATGCGTGAGGCGTAGTACCTGGTTGTTCGTTGGGTACAGATGGGATGGTGTCATCGGCAGTGTCAGAATCAGCGGGTGAAACGCTAGGGGGGATTGAGTTGCCTGGTTTTGTAGACGCGTCAATGGGTTTACTCTGAGTGGTATGCTCCCCATGTTTGAATGCTGGAGCGTCTCCAGTGGCGTATAAACGGGGCAAGGAATCCTTGGCGTTACGCCATTTGATGAAACCATCATCAGTGAATAGGCCTGCGCGTTTGTTACAAGACTGAGGCGTAAGAGCAGAGCAGACACCGGACCGGTCAAGTAACTTATTGGTAACGGGATCCCAGATTCGGAAGCAGAGTCCATTGCCAACATGTTCGGCGATGCTGACGAAGTGACCTAGGCGTTTGGTAGACTGGGTACCGAAAGGGGAGTTGTTGGTCTTGAAATACACAGGTTCAAACCAGAAGAAACTGGTGTATGCGCTGATGTCGCCAAGTGTACCGGTAGCAATGAAGACCGGTTGTTTATCTGACAGCGTAGGATCAGAAATAACATTGAGGAGACCTGCGACGTATGTCATGCACAGTAGCCATAGATGTGGTGGTGTGCCTGTACGATCCATGACGCGATTGACAATGCGCTTGAACGTTTGGTATCGGCGTTCAAATTGATTCTGGTGTTGGTGATAAGGTTCACTTTGCCAGAGTCCAATCCATAGCATTTTGAGGGAATCGACGACCTTCTTACTAGATTGATAGTTACCGTGGTTGCAAAGGAGGCGAATGGGCCTGCCCCATTTTTGAACAAAGTTCTGGAAGCAAGATAGGAAGTCGCCGGTGGTACGCATTTCTTCAACGTGTATAATATGTGACTTGCGGCCGAAGAAGATCTGAGCAATCTTGGAGCCACCATCAATTGCGGGGACATCCGAATAGACAGCATCGGACATACAATCGTCATTGAAGGGTCGAACGTTCATGGCCGGTTGTGGGGAATGAAAACGTTTGAAAATGTTTCCATCAGGGCTAACCGCCAATGAACCATATTGGGTTGAGTTTTCAAACGTGGCCTTGATGCGATCGGTGGAAACCCAACAAAAGAAAGGTTCCAGGGATAAGTAGTCATGTTCGTTGGGGTATCTTTCGCGGGGCGTAGCTGCAATACGTGTAGTATCACTGGCAGTGCAATCCGTCGGAAACGCAGTGACTGTCCCAGAGGCTTCAGGTAAAGTGCAGCATGCAAGGCGTTCTTGGTGAATGTAGTCGGTGGAAGTGAGCCAAAAGGAGCGATCGTTGGTTCTATGATCATCAATAGGAAGGAAGGGAGATCGAGTGGATTGGCTGGAATATGAACTGAGGGACGTGACCGTGGAGGAGCCGGGGGATACAGAGATATCCAATCCTTCAAGACAACGTGGGTTTCCATATTCGTCATAATCGGCATAAGGGAGTTGCTGTGGCTGAGGAGGATATTTCTGGAGAACTTGTTCATCTTTTGCACTGATGGTGGTATCAAGGACAGATGGGTCCCAATGCTTATCGGATGTCATGATAACATGTGGGAGTGTGTCAAATTCAACAGTCGTATACTTTCGCATCGCAAGGTATGGTAAACCGTGTCGTATGCTGAGAGGCAGTGCATATCCATCGGAGGTGGTGATGACCTGTCCACCGCCCACTTTGATGGATGTGTCGTCGACAGTGGAAAAATATGCTTCCATCTGGCCGGAGGACAATATAGAAGGGTGTCGTCCTGTATAGGCACATTCATTGAAAATGAGGATGACGGGGCCTCTGTTCGATATGGAATAAGCTCCGCATGTAGCAATGGGGATATTCTGTACCTGTGATTGTTAATGCCGGTGACATTGACATATCGTGGTGGGATATCCTTGGAGATGAGGCATGCATCATTGCCGATGATGCAACCATATGCGCCGCGATCGACCATGGCAAAACCAGGACTAGTAACCGTAGTTTTGTGTATGCGGTATGTGTACGACGTTACTGGACTATCGTTAGGAAAGGTCAGATCTTCGTCAGGATTATACCACTGGTGAAAATTGGCGGAATATGATGATGTTCCTACAGGTATTTGGGTGTCACCGTCCTTTTTGTACTGAATGTCAGGGTTTTTGGAAAGGAATCGAGCGGGATGCGCGGGTGACATGGAAGACTTGAGAGGTTGCTGGTCCTTGGATGAAGAGGTTGTTGATTTGTTTACACCTAAAGATGCATGGAAAACACCTCTACGATCATTTTCTACAGCAGGATGTAGATCTGCTGCTGAATTGGTATGCTCATCTTTGTTCGAAGTATCGTCTTCTCGAAATGATACAGAATGTCCATGTTGATATGCCTTCCGGGTAATGGGTTTGACATTGTTGGGGTCAGGTTGGTCCTTGTTAAGTAAGTCGTGTCGTAACGATGCGACCACGATTTTCTTGCCTTCCGGAGAAAAACTAAGCCAACTCTTCATGTCCTGACGTGACAGGGCCTTCCATATGTTTGTAGGCAGCCGTGTGGTAGGGTCAGGGGTACGTCCAGCCTTAAATACCGCATAATCTGTTGTTGCTCTAAAAATCGACCGGATAGGTATAACGAATTGTTTAAATTTAAAGAGATGTGAGCTCAGAGAGACGCTCTTATTTTTACTATGTATTTTCACTGTATCGGGGCTCTCTGCTGTATTTTACTTGGTAGAGATCTTCCCCGGTTATCTGTTACTGTTGTCTTTACTGTCGTACCGATACTTCTGTTGCTGTTGCTGTATTAGCGTCGTGTCGGTCTTACTGTATCGGTCATTGTTGGGGTTAAGTATTCTGTTCGATGGGGCGTATGCTTATTCGTGGTATATATGCTGGGTATGAGGCCCATCCGGAATCGGTACTGATTTTCTTGATTGCAATAAGTAATTTCCTCACGGGATATCAAGTATATTCTTTTGAATGTGCTTATGGGTTCCAAGTGTTTACTTACTGTTCAGGTCTTTGGATATTTCTTGTTTCTAACCGATTCTCCCTTTCTGTTTGTAGTCCTAAGTGATATCGTTTTACCACTTAGGGATTTTCATGTAGTGGAGGTGCGTTTGATTCTAAGCCATGGAATATTCATATCTCGTATTGTTTTCTTCCGCACCTCGGTCGTTTCACTTTATCGGCTTTTCGAATCGAATTTGATGCCGACAAAGTCCGTATTTTTCGCCGACAACACACCCCTTGATCCAATACTCTACTCGTGATGTATTGGATTACTGTCGGAGTATATCATGTTGAATCGTATTGATAGACAAATCGAATGTTCGGATCAAGTGAAATCAAAGAATCGAATGGAATGATTTAACCTGGGTAGTGTCCCATGATGTATCTTGCATGAGGAATGGAACCGTTTGACGCTTAATCGATTGATAGATCGAACGTTCAGATCGGACTGATAGATCGAATGTTCAAATCGAATCATAACGCGCAAGCAATTTAACTTGGGTAGCGTCCCATGATAAATCTTGCGTGTTGGGCGTGCAAGATCCATCCTAATGGTTTGGTTAGATCATCAGCAGGGTTGATGACTCCAGGAATATGGATCATGTTGATCTCACCATTTTCTTTCCATGCTTGAATGGCAAAGAACCTGATTTCAATATGTCTGGTTCTTTCAGTTGGCTTCTGGGCATTTATGATTTCAATTGCCGATGCATTGTCTTCATAGATAGGGGTTGGACCAGCTTGAGCAAATCCTAATTCTTTGAGTACGGATCTGAGGTATCTGGCTGTTTTGGCCGCTGTGACTGCAGCAATGAATTCTGCTTCTGTAGAACTCTGTGCGGTAAGGGACTGAGCTTTGGATCTGTAAACAATTGTTCCACCAGCATAAGTGAAGACGTATCCTGTGGTGGACCTTCGGTGTTTTGGATCATTTCCATATGCGGCGTCCACAAAACACATCAGTTTGGCTTGCTTGATGTCTTCCGGGAATTTTGGGAGTGATACATCTTGGACTGCATCGTTGTATGGTTCTCCTGGTGGTA
The DNA here is from genome assembly GCA_037355745.1 of Pseudo-nitzschia multiseries. Classification (NCBI taxonomy): domain Eukaryota; phylum Bacillariophyta; class Bacillariophyceae; order Bacillariales; family Bacillariaceae; genus Pseudo-nitzschia; species Pseudo-nitzschia multiseries. Next base: position 80,198 of record CM074782.1, on the reverse strand, counting down.
GAGATGGCTCAGCATTTGGCCTGTAGAATCTGATACCCCAAGATCTGGTGGTTCTGACATAGCGGGCTATATTCTTCAGGCTGGAATAGTGAAAAGCAGTGGGATTGGAACTGTATTTTGACATTAGGGTCACTGCATAGCCAATGTCTGGCCGGCAGCTCACATATGCAAACATCATTTCGCCTAAGAGTGTTCTGTAGGAGAACCCAGATGTGGATTGTAACGCAGCGTGTTCCTTGGTGCCTTCTAATGGCCCATCCGTATGTGATTGTAGTTGGCTCAGTACTTCAGTTGATAAAGGCGCTGATGGCTTGGAGTGGGGTTTCATCTTAGAATCAGTCTCCCAACCATGGGATGTCATGATCCGGTCGATGTAATTGGCGCAGGACAGTTCAATGTAATCAGCTGTTTGTTTGACGTCACTTCCATTGAAGTCCTCAAGCAATCCCAATTTTGTAAAGGGGATCACGTCTTCCTTTGGTAGCTTGAGCCTTGCACCTATAATGTCATAGATCTTGTCGGATATGGATTCTGATGTACAAGCTAGTGCAAAATCATCAACTTGTCTCAACATGTATACTGTTTCACCTTCAAAAACGGTTGTATAGATTGTTCTGTCATGCGTGGTGGTCTTGAAATTGAGATCGGGACCCTTCAATATTTTGTTGATGTGAGTTTCCCAAAGTCTGCCAGATTCTGGATGGCCTTGAAGTGCTCGAAGGACTGGGAGCACCATCCTTCTGTCTATGTCTTTGCCATGTTTGTGTCTGTACCAGTCTGCATACGCATCATCTATAGTCATGAAGGTTGGGATTTCAGGTCCAGGACTATGGCCGAACGCGTCTTGGGCATCTGCCCCATACACTTTGAGATTGAGACTTGCAGCAATGGCAAAGAACAATCTTTGGATGGGGTGTTCAACACATGATGAGTATGACATGGCAATGGCATGCAGAGTTGGAGCTGCATATTTGCTTCCATTGCAACATTGCCTGGCTCTTCTGACACCATTTCTCTTGACACTGTACTGCCAGTGAGGCCTGAGAATAATCGCGTTTGGGTCCTTAGGGTATTGAATTGGCGAGCCAAACATTTCCAAATCTTCAAACTGATCAAGCTGCTTTCGCTCCCCAGCTTCCCATTCTGCCCATGTAGATAAAGGCTTGAGATTCCTTCGAGTGAAGTGCCCTAGTGCTTGTTCTTCAGGTGTAGTTGCCTTGGAATTGATGGCCTTGATGAAAAGTTCTATTTCTTCAGTGGATAGTGAATCTGCATCTAGTGGTAATGCTTGATTTCCTGGTTTATGAAGCTTGGTGATAGCTCTGAGGGATGCAATATCAATAGTAGGAATGACAACATCCATGTCATCTTCAATTGGGGCCAAGTGTTTTTGGATGGAGGCATGGAGTGTTTCAGCGCTATCAATCTGGTTGATTCTTGATTGTATCAGCTGCTTGTATTTTTGTACCAATGCGCTGGATAGCTTTGATTGATGAAATCCGGTCCAAGAATGGTGGATCTTCTTCAGCAGTGGGTTCCTTCCAGGAGGTATTGGGAGCAAATAAACCATATTCATTTGAGTGTTTCCTGACCTCCTTCATAGACAATTTCTCTTCAAGTGCAAAGGTGATTGGTGTATCTATTGAAGAATCCCGCACCCCTCGATCGTGATTTTCCTGTAAGGCTGTGGTAATATCAGCAGCAGTAAAGACACGATTGTGATTGATAGATACAATATAAGCGCCTCGGAGCTTAGAGAGAGTCTTCTTACGGGAGGAGAAAAGCTTTGAGGCAGGACTGTTTGGAATGATATCTGTGATGTAAGCTCTGCCAATCAGTGAGTCAGTGGCATAGCGAAGGCCAAACTTGGGATCAGCACAAGATGGAGAGACAGCGAGTCGAAGATTGGTGAGGTCTGCAAAGGGGGAAATCGAGAATTGGAAATCACTGGATGAGACCTCACGGGGTTCTGCAGGAAGTGGAGTGTTGTTATCAGTCCGGAGCAGGTGCTTGACATTGGTTGGAAGGTCTGCAAGAGGTAAGTCATTCATCCCTTCATCAAATCTGACATGAGTGGCGATCTTGACTCGATGTGTTTCAGTGTCATACCAAAGAATGTTTCTTGTAGTGTATGGGACAAAACCTAGAAATATGCCTTTGCGAGCATTAGATTTGAGCTTGATGGAGCGCTTGCCTGGGGGTCGCACCCAAACTCTGCATCCAAATGTGCGAAAGTCAGCAAGATTTTCCTTGTGGCCAGTTGCCAATTCTAAGGGTGAGTGTTGTTGATTGCCTTCTGGAAAAGCATTGGACAACCGAAGGGCATGATAAAATGCAAATGGCCAGAATTTTATGGGCAAATTCGTGCCACTGAGCATGGTCCTTATTGAGTTGGCGAGGGTCCGGTGGGCTCTTTCAACTGTACCATTCTGGTGAGAAGCGTCAGCACCGGTTGGAAAGATTGAATATCCAAACGCAGAGAAGAGGTTTCTGATGTCAGGATTGTGATAGAGTTCTCCACCTTGATCAACTGAAACATATTTGTTGGCACAAGTTGGGTTGTGCTGGGCGAAGAAATGTTCCAACCAGTGTAGTGGCGCTGCTTTAGAGATTCGCGTATCTCCATATTTCATACCAGTGTAGTGATCTGTGATGAGAATCCAAGCTGTTTCTCCATGAATGCCTTCATAATTGCGCTTGCGTTGGCTGTTGGAGGATTTGGTGCCTGAGAATGCAAAATCAATGGATAAACCTTGAAACGGTTGTGTGGCCTTTCGTGTGGAATGTGAGCCAGCAGGTGTTTTGGTTTGCTTACATTGTATGCAAGTTGGGCATTGGTCAAGAATACTGGTTTGACGCTTGAACTTTGGTACTCCAACAATGTGCTTATGAGCATTATACAGAAAGTCATCGCATGGGTGTCCCAATCGTTGATGCCACAGAAGTTTCGATGTCTTGGTTTTGATGGCGTGGATGGGGATATTTTTGTCCACAATCTTGGTGAAGAACAATTTGGCATCAAACTTTGGCACGTCGCTGGTATCAGACTGAGCATGAGCTGCTTCGGTGCACTTTTGCAGTGTGACAAGATTGGTGTATACATCGTATCTGTAGGAGTTAAGGGCTGCTTTGGAGGCCAGTTCACAAGCTTCCTTGAACTGCATGTCATTCGCCAAAGCATAGGCGGACGATGTTGCACAATTGGCATATGGAGATGTAAGATCAATATCTGGGATCAGTACTGGGTGGGTATAGCATTGACCATCAATGATGCTTCCATGGAGGACAATGCTGTTGGCAGTGTTCTGCTTGTGATGACAAATAATGGTGAGGTTGCCGTTTTGTGGAGCAGATGAGTCAAGGTTGTCAGTGAATGATTTATGGATTGACTGTCCACTGAACTGACATCGCATGCGAGATGTCATTCCACAGAGATCGTTCTCACTCAGTAATGTTGTTGACAGGGAGGGAAAATAGTAGAAGAAGACTTTGATATATCCAATGTGATTGGGTGCTGGGATATGCAAATATCCTGAGCCTTCAGGGATGCAGGTAGCTGCTTTTCCTCCTATTGCTGCTGTAAGCCTGACAGGACATTTTCTTATCCTGGTGTAAGGTTTGTAACCGTGCAGGATGTGTTTGAGATTTGTGCAGGAAACCTTTGCACCGGTGTCAATCTGAGCCCTGACACCCTGTTGGAAGTAGGCTGTAGCTGCAATAGGGTCCGGTGGGACGAGGGATTGCACATTGTATGTATCAACTGGCGTAGGGTTGTCCCTATCAAAATTGGGATCCTCATTGGTTGTCAGGTGTGATTCCAATGTAGGGGTCGTAGCCCCGGGTGATTCCATATCACAGTATACATCAATTGGGATTGCTGACTGGAGGCTGTCCTTGGGAAGGAGGTTGACGGCACCAATTATGACAGATTCGTAGGAGCTGACACTGCTGGAGCCCAAGGAGGGGCATAAGCTGTTCACTTGGGGTGCTGTGACGTTGTCAAATCCTTGAGGATCATCTTGAGGTGATGTCATAGTATGGCTCCAAGAAAGACTTTCTATTCTTGGCCATTGCAAAAATTTTGGTTTTCTACTGAAGCATCAGGTGAAACCTCATCTTGATCTTCATTGCCAATGTTGATCTGAGAGATTTGTTGGGTGGAATCTAAGAGTTGTTGGGTCTGTTTATTGGATTTGTTCAGAAAAACAGCCGCAGCAATCCTATGTTTCTTCAGGGACTCAATATCTTGCAATGCAGGACAATTATCAAAATTGTGACCGGACATGTGGCAAACGATACATTTTCTGGATGTGTCAAAAAAACTAGGTTGCTTATCGAATGCCGTGATCGCATTGCAGTATACTTGGTGGAGGAAGGGATTGTCAGATTCTTCATCCATCTCTGGGTAGCCAAGTGATTCAATCAGGCTGATTGAGTGAGAGGTCAAAGTAGAAGGTGTTCTAACAGTGCTGTTGCTAGCGCGCTTTTGAAACCGATCATTGCGCCGGTGACCTGGTCTGGTACCTGAGACAGGCAATTGCTTGGGCTGGATTGATTTGGAGGTGTTCCTCTTGTACTTTTGTTCAGCCTTGATCTCTTGTTCATAGGTTTGAAGGGTTTGTAGAAGCCTACCTGCCTTGTATTTGTCTCGCTTAAATTGGTCATCAGAGTCGCGTTCATCTTCTGTCTTTTTGAAGAGCTCTTCTGAGAGGGTGGTTCCTGCAATAAGGTTGCTGACTTCTTCTGTTGAACTGGTAGTGCTGGGTTGGTTTTGGAGGAACACTCTAAGGCTCAGATAATCCTTGTACCGGAAGTAGTATTCTTCAAGGGATTCGTTTGCATCTTGGTTGGGAGGGTTTCTGACCATTCTGCTGGCATTGGATGGCCTTTTTGAGTTGGGATGTGTTTGAGCAATAACTGTGTATAGTGCTTCATATCCCTGTCCGCCTTCAAAACTCTGAATAGTGGCCTTCATACTTGCACATGAATCAGGGATGATTTTATCAGTTCTTAGTGCCGTGTAAATGAGATTTCCCCATTCATTGATAGCCAATTCATATCTTGAAGGTAGGTCGTGTGGAAGGTCATCACCAATTGTGAATCCTCTGAGGTGGTCAGCTTCACGTCTGAATAGATAGTATGGGTGTACATAAATATGATGTTGCTGGGAATGAGCTGTGATTTCTCGGTACCATTTTCTAACCTGGGGGTCCGTCGCATCCTTTAGTTGTGGGAATCCTGAGAGGAACAGTTTGTCTCTAGCAGCTTCCTTGGACTTGTCGGAGGCTCTGGTTAGATCAAAACAGTCACCACTTCTAGTGATCAGACGTTGGTCGTTTCTCCCGCTGCCTAGGTTGTGTAGGTAGTAGTTTTGCCTGACAATGGTTTCATTTCCGGATGAGTCGGTGTAGGTGATTGGGAAGTCCTTCATATCATCTCTGGTGAGGAATTCATCTTTCTTGTAGTATCGGTCCTTCACTGGTGGTGGTAAGGTCGCCGGATTCCATGGTAAGTCGAGTGACGCTTGGTGGTTGGCGCCGGCACTGTTATTGTTGTTGTTATTGGTGTTGCTGTTGTTGACCAGTTGCTGGAGTAGAGTGGTCAATTGCTGCATGTCAGTGCCTGTTGTCGCTGGTGCTGGTGCTGGGAGTGTAGGCGTTTCATCATTCAGTTCAGGGAAATTGTAGATATTGGCGTCATAAACCTCATCAAAGTGTAATGGATCCCAATCTGGTTTAAAGCCCCAGTGAGTTACTCTGATTTCTATGAGGAACGCGTCCTGTCCATTTGAGATGGCTTGTTCTCCTGCCCTATCCATTGCATTCTTGTTCCTGAGTCGTCTTGCTGATTGAGTCGTATCTACATGCCAGAAGGTGGCATCAGCAAAGAGAGTGGATATGTGTCCCTTGTTAATTTCTGTTTGTTCTCGGGCGGGGATGATATCCATGATTGCATTGACAATGGTTTCCTTCAACATGGTTGCCGGGTCGGGAGCCAATGTCTTGGGTCCTTCGGCATCCTCGTCTGTGATGAATAGGCCATCGGTATCCTCTAGATAGTGGGAGAATGATTTGTTGAGTTCGACGTGTTTGTCTGCATTCCCCTTGGTATGGAAGGATCCAAATTGGATTTTAATGTCCTGGATCTGATTCCAGTCAAATGGAGCTGGCGGCATGGTCGTCGTCGTCGTCGTCGTTCAGCGGTTCCAGGAATCGTTCGATCGTAGTAGGTGGTAGGCGAAATAACTCAACCGTTGTTGTCGAAATAACGTACGATGTCGGTTTTACTCGATTAGTCGGTCTTGGTCGTGGAGTACAAAAGAATATTCCTGGTAGAATGTTCGATCGTTCGTATTGTATGTACTTGCGGCGGCGTTGGTGTTCTTGGATGTGCGATCGTCCGACGATGTCGGGGTTTTCAAACGGTTATGTGTATTACAGAAGGAGGTTCTTGGTAGAATGTTCTGTAGATACGCCCCTTGATACGTACGCTTCTTGGTCGTGTATTACAGAAGAAGATTCTTGGTAGAAGGATCTGTATACACCCCTTGATACGCGAGTAAGGAGGAAGAAAGAAAGAAGGAAAGAGAGGCGGGGGGGAGGTCTATTGATACAGCCCGTCGCCGAGTCCCGTACCAAGTATACTCTGGCTGTAACCGACAGTGGAGGTGCTGTACGGGGCGGAGATAGGTAGCTTAAGGTATCCACTTGTTAGTGGAAGGTATAAGGGCTCTATAACCTGTTGTTGCTCTAAAAATCGACCGGATAGGTATAACGAATTGTTTAAATTTAAAGAGATGTGAGCTCAGAGAGACGCTCTTATTTTTACTATGTATTTTCACTGTATCGGGGCTCTCTGCTGTATTTTACTTGGTAGAGATCTTCCCCGGTTATCTGTTACTGTTGTCTTTACTGTCGTACCGATACTTCTGTTGCTGTTGCTGTATTAGCGTCGTGTCGGTCTTACTGTATCGGTCATTGTCGGGGTTAAGTATTCTGTTCGATGGGGCGTATGCTTATTCGTGGTATATATGCTGGATATGAGCAGGCCCATCCGGAATCGGTACTGATTTTCTTGATTGCAATAAGTAATTTCCTCACGGGATATCAAGTATATTCTTTTGAATGTGCTTATGGGTTCCAAGTGTTTACTTACTGTTCAGGTCTTTGGATATTTCTTGTTTCTAACCGATTCTCCCTTTCTGTTTGTAGTCCTAAGTGATATCGTTTTACCACTTAGGGATTTTCATGTAGTGGAGGTGCGTTTGATTCTAAGCCATGGAATATTCATATCTCGTATTGTTTTCTTCCGCACCTCGGTCGTTTCACTTTATCGGCTTTTCGAATCGAATTTGATGCCGACAAAGTCCGTATTTTTCGCCGACAACAATCTTGATAGTCTCCTTCAAATTCGATAGGGAGAGCATAGTCATCATGGTTTTGGCTTTGTTCAGAGGAGAAGTCATGAACGTGTGCACGTACAGTCGACCGAGGAGCAGACATCGCGGACTGGGAATCGAGTCGAGTTGCTTCGAGTAAAAGCGTGATTTTGAGTTCGTGGATAGCAGCTGCTTCAGCGACTGCATCTGTCACGGTGCTATTTGTCCCACCTGGATCCTTGACTTTGGCAAACTGTTCACTTAGCTGAAAGCTGGAATAGCATGCCTGACATAATGCTGATTTTGCAGTATGGTACTCAAGGGGCTTGTTGGGAGGACGGAGCTTATTGAGGTGATTTAATTCATCAAACTATTCGAATACTAAACCAATCGTGATTACGTTCTACGTTTTACGTATACACAATACGTAAATACGCATACGTATTACGTAAAACGTATTACGTAAAACGTATTACGTAAAACGGTTTTACGTATTACGTAAAACGTATTACGTAAAACGGTTTACGTAAAACATAAAAGCCACAAGCTTCTATCACAAGTTTCTATCACAAGCTGAGCGCAATAAGTAAATAATACTTAAGCGCTAGTGAGTATCAATATGATACTTAAAGCAATGAACAGAGGTACGAACTCCCGTACCCCCACACGAAAGAAAGACAAATTAGTAAATGAGAGAACAATATGGTCCAGAAACAATCCGATCATAATCTTATCGATAACTCTTTCCAACACCGTAAAAAGAGCAAAATAACGAAAATACTAAAAGTAACTAAACTAACCCAACGCCGTCTTACAGCCTTGGTCTTATTAGTTATCGATAAGATTAGCACTCCCAATGCCAGAAGGAATACAAACCAAAGGAATACACAGTCCCCCAACCAGAGGAGTTACCCCCGACACCAGTATCGACAATTCCAGGAACATAGGCTCAAACAAAATACGTAATCTGAGAGACCAACTGGTAGAGCTCGAACAGTACAGCCGGGATATACTTGAGTACACCGAGGAACAGAACTCACAATTACAGACTCAGAACAGGCTGCTATACGACTATACCGAGGACAGTGAACAGGATAGTGATACCGACGACGAGATGACCAAGAAAAAGGACTACACAACCCTCAAGGACCACTTCTTGGATGAGACCCAAATGAAGCCTGTATCCGTACCGTCGAGTATAGACGTATACGAGTTCAAGAAGGCACTAGCAAATGCATTAGCCGAAGTACCCTCCATCAAGTACATTCAGGGAGGGGGTTACGCCTTCCTACTGGAAACCGAAGCACAATATCAAGCAAGGGACCCCCAAGCGCCATTCCCCAAGGCGCCGACAGAACCACAAGAACTCGATAGCGCAATCGAGCTCACTTCAGACGCATACAAGCTGTGGAAACGGAGCCGGGCCCTATATGTAGAATGGAACAAATATGACCGGGAGGCCCTACTAATCACGGACAGAAAGTTCCCCAACATGCTTGGGGACCTGAAGGACCCGGGGCCGGAAGCCTTCCCCCGGGGAACCACGGTTTTCGCAGCCTTCCAAGCCATGGAAGAGGACCTTTGTACGACCGACGCCCAGCATCAGCTCACTCGCGAACTCACCAAGAAAATGAATACCTTGGCATATACGCCAAACCCAATCGGACCCAAGGAGTACTTTCGACAACTCACTAAGTACCAACATCAAATCAACTTGCTCCCAGAGACGGCAAATGTGACCGACGCACAGATGATCAATTACTCGCGAGAGGCGTTCGCACGCAGCAAACACGACCCCACCACACTGCACCGAGTAGACGAGGATTGGAAGAAGCACCGGAATACATTGACCACGAGTGGATTCACCCAATACAAAAAGTTCTGGGGACAACGCTTGAAGGAACTGTACAGCAGCTACCACAACACAACAAACACAGCAAACCTAGCGGACCTCCAGGCGGCACAATGCGTCACCGAGCTCGAAAAACAACAACGTGAGCTGGCCCAGGTATGCCAAGAAATACACTCTCAGGTCACTGAAACCGCGACAGCGGCGTCGACCATGACCATGACAAACCAATGGGAGACAGCAATGGCCGCCCTCCAAGCCGATGTGAATCGCCTCAAGTCCGCTGACGCAAGTCGCAACAGTGGGTCCAACACACGCCAGCCCGCTCTTCAAGCATGGAAGCAGTACAAATACTACTGCCACTCGTGTGGCGTAAATCTCACCCACGATGGCCGGAGTTGCTACAATCGCCGCAACAAGACCGACCACCAGGAAGGCGCCACCTACGACAATCAGATGGGCGGGGCCACCAGGAACACCGACCGGTGGTTGAAGTGGAATGGTCCCAATCCTAACGGCAACGGCCGGACCATGATAGTGGATGCTCCTCTGAGATCCTGACGGCGTGGGGGGGACCACAGTAGTAGCGTACATAAATATAGTAATCATGATTCTCAATTACTCAGTATCCTACGTGATCCCTCGAGTGAAACCCGTCCTCGTCCACCAAAAACAATTACATTCACGCCAGACATCGCATTCCATACCAGGACCTCGCCGGGGTATGGAGCCCTAGATTCAGCAGCAACGGACCATTCCGTGCCAACAACATACCAAGGGGGAGCACACCAAGACACGCCGGGGGCACTAACCGTCGGATGTGCAAATGGAAGCAGGATGCTATCGACGGCAACGGACATATTAGACCTACCCCGTCTCCCCCTCGAGGCCCGAGGATGCCACAAGTTTGACGAAGTGGAACTCCCTTTGGTCTCAGTGCCCAAACTATGCAGTACCGGCTGCCACGTAGAGTTCTCTAAGGACGATGTGACAGTTATCGGCCCTACCCAACAAGTGATACTCACCGGTCAACGCGACCCCCTAAGGAATCTATACATGGTTCCCCTCCATCAGCCCGACCTACCCAAGGGGACGGCCGAATCTCCAAGGGTGACAGACCCCCCCCCCCCCGCAAAACAAAACGCAAAACAAAACCGAAACCGCCGCACCCAGCGCCAACCAAAACGATAACGATAACAATAAAGAAAACGAATTTCCAATACACACGGGGGCAGGGGCATACCAGATTCAAGCCATCCCCAAACTGATCCGATTCTACCACGCAGCGGCAGGGTACCCCACTAAGGAAACGTGGGTACGAGCAATCAAGCGCGGCTCATTTGCCACATGGCCCGGTCTCACTGCACAACGTGTCAACCGATACCTCACCCTCACCGAAGAAACAACTATGGGTCACCTACAGATGGTACGGCAAGGGATCCAAAGCACACACAAGAAGTTGAAGAAGAAACCGAAGAACAAGCCAACGACGGATACAGAACCACCGCGCGTCGCCCGAACGAAGATACATAACGTCTGCGTAGACGTAGTATCCACGAATGAGATGCAACCAACTAACCAAACAGAACCACGCACCCACGACGAACCGAAGGAACTCATCGCGTGGGATCTCCTGGGGAGATACCCCGCCACGTCACGCCGAGGGCACCAGTACGTATTCCTCATGTACGACTACGATTCCAACTACATTGACGTGGAACCCATCCAGTCACGCAAGAGCGAAGACCTCCTACAGGGATTCACAGCATGCTACACGCGAATGAAAGAGGACAACGTGAACGCAAAAATAGTACGTATGGACAACGAAACCTCCAAGAAACTAATAGCGTACATCACAAAGAACAACCTCGATTACCAACTGGCGTCCCCCGGGGATCACCGGCTCAACCATGCAGAAAGGGCAATACAAACATTCAAGAACCACTTTATAGCGGGATTGAATGGGGTGGATGACCAGTTCCCGGTGGACGATTGGGACCTACTGATACCATAGGCCCTCATTACCCTCAACCTACTACGGGCGTCACGTACCCAGCCGAAGCTATCAGCGTATGAGCTCAGACGCGGGGTCTATGACTACAACAAACACCCCCTCGCCCCTGTGGGCTGTCGGGTAATCATACACGACAGAGCACAAGAACGCGGTGCATGGCAGGACCATGGTACAAGGGGTTTCTACATTGGACCGGCCTTGAAACACTACAGGAATTACACGTGCATCGGGAAGACCAGCCGCGCTAACCGAATCAGCAACACAGTAGCGTTTTTTCCCAAAACCAATATGCCCCATACCTCATCTACGGACCGGCTGCTCATGATCCTCCAAGACCTAAAGGAAGTTACCAGTAAGCCCCATTCACCAATCCCATATATCGAACAGGGGACCCAAGTGAATGAGGCCCTACGGAGTATACGGGATCTGTTACATATGGGTACACGACAAAAGCAAAATGGACCCGGTACTGCACTTGGAGAACCCGCCATAGAATCGCTCGAACCCCCAGGGGTGTCCATCGGGCCCAATACGAAATCAAACAATAAGCCGGCGGTGTCCAACAGGCCCGATACAAAATCAATCAATGAGCCAGCGGATACGCGCGAACCTCCAAGGGTGCCGGTAAATGAGCGCGAACCTCCAAGGGTGCAGCATACACAACAAAACAGTGCCCACCGGGGACACCCCTGGGCCGTGGGCACCATCATTAGGAAGAAGTTCAACTCCGGGTGGTATGAAGGTGAAGTAGTAAACTACGATCACACCAACCAATACTACAGGGTGAGATACACTGACGGGGACACGGCTGACTACACACATGGTGAGGTATCTCGATACTACAAATCCGACCAATACTACTCCAAACCCAAAGTTAAACCCAAGGCTCTAATGGGCAGTTACCCACACGAACCGGTTCGTCTTCCCGTCCCGAAACAGGCCCTACAGGAAAAATCAACGTGTAGGCCCCAGCTTGCATGCGGGGGATCCATATGGGATGATGACTTGAACAAGTGGGCGGCATACCGCGATCTAATCAAGCACCCCAAGACACAGATTCAAGAATTATGGCTCAAGTCAGGCGAAGACAAGTTCGGCCGATTATTCCAAGGCTTCCAACCAAATAACATTGAGGGGATGGACGTCTTGGACTGGATCAGGAGGACTGACGTGCCCATACACAAAAGGGTCACATATCCCCGATATACAGTCGCCATACGCCCCGAGAAGGTTGACCCCTACCGGACAAGAATCACGGCGGGGGGAGACCAACTGGAGTACCATGGTAACGTGTCCACCCGAACAGCAAGCATGGAAACCATCAAAACCCATTGGAACAGCGTCGTGTCCTCTCCAGGGGCTAAATACTGTACCGGCGACATTTCTAACATGTACTTATGCTCCACGCTGGAGGAACCCGAATTCGTAAAGTTCAGGTGGGACATGATTCCCCCCCGCATCAGATTAGCCTACCAGTTGGAAGGGCTCAAACAAGGGGAGTATGTATATGCCCGAATCAAAAAGGCATGGTATGGGTTAAAACAGAGTGGAAAGATTGCCCACGACGACCTAGTTGACCACCTCCAGAAATATGGATACAAAAAGGCACCCCACACAGAGGGGCTGTTCCTACACGATGAACGAGACATTAACTTTACCCTCGTGGTGGATGACTTTGGAATCAAATACACCCGCCAAGAGGATGTAGATCACTTAGTCGCAGCCGTCGGCACCAAATATACCTTCAAGGTGGACTGGTCGGGAAAACAGTATGTTGGGGTCCACCTACGATGGGACTACGACAAACGTGAAGTACGATTGTCTATGGACGGTTACGTAGAACAAGCATTGAAAGAATTTGAACACGTACGACCGACACGCACGTACGCAGGCCCATCACGCGCGGACGTCCCAGCCTATGGCGAAAAAATACAATACGCAAAACTCGAGGACACGTCTACACTATCGGACGAAGAAATGAAATTCATCCAACAAGTCACAGGAAAATTCCTATTTTATGCCCGAGCAGTAGCTAACACAATGTTACACGCGCTCAACGATATAGCCTCGGCCAAGAATAACAAAACTACATTAGCAGCCACAAAATATTTCCTCAACTATGCATCATGTAACCCCGACGCGACCATCATCTACAGGGCAAGCGATATGATACTACGGGTGGATAGCGACGCAGCGTACTTAGTGTGTCCTGAGGCCAGGAGCCGAGCCGGGGGATACCATTACCTCGGGGATACATCCGAACACACATTCAACGGCGCTATACTAGTATTGGCAAAAATAATCAAAAATGTTATGGCATCAGCTGCCGAGGCCGAAGTTGCAGCTTTATTCCTGAATGCACGAGAAGCCTTGCCCATCCGACAATGTCTAATTGAATTGGGACACCCGCAACCGGCCACTCCACTGAAAACCGACAATAACACCGCCGAGGGCATACTCAACGGCATGATCAAACAAAAGAGGTCTAAAGCCATCGATATGCGATTCTATTGGTTGAAAGATAGGGCTCAGCAAGGACAATTCAATATTTTCTGGGAGCCGGGAAAACATAATCTGGCGGATAACCCCACCAAACACCATCCAGGAAACCATCATAAAAAGGTAAGACCGATATATCTACATGAACCGGATAGTCCAGGGACCATCCAAGGGTGTATTGGAATACTAAACCAATCGTGATTACGTTCTACGTTTTACGTATACACAATACGTAAATACGCATACGTATTACGTAAAACGTATTACGTAAAACGTATTACATAAAACGTATTACGTAAAACGTAAAAGCCACAAGCTTCTATCACAAGTTTCTATCACAAGCTGAGCGCAATAAATAAATAATACTTAAGCGCTAGTGAGTATCAATATGATACTTAAAGCAATGAACAGAGGTACGAACTCCCGTACCCCCACACGAAAGAAAGACAAATTAGTAAATGAGTTCATGAGAGAACAATATGGTCCAGAAACAATCCGATCATAATCTTATCGATAACTCTTTCCAACACCGTAAAAAGAGCAAAATAACGAAAATACTAAAAGTAACTAAACTAACCCAACGCCGTCTTACAGCCTTGGTCTTATTACAAACCAATGTGTAATGAATTTCACTTTGGATTCTTTCCAATTGTTGAGATTCAGCTTTAGCAACGCTTGTAGCTGAGTCGAATTGTCATATACCTTGGCTTTTGATTTGCTGTGAAGGTTTACGAAATCGAAGTATGCTTTACGTCCATCACGAGTGGTAGAATGACTGTGTACACACGATGCAGAAAGGTCACTTTTGAAGACTTCCAACATTAGTACCCAGAAGAAGGCACACTGTTTGACGAAGAGATCACGGGTATAACCCAGAAGCGTAGCTGGAGGCCAAGTTTCATCAAGGAATGTCTCTGTGTCGATGTCGTATGCCTCGAGTTTAGCTTTGAAACCTACGAGCCAGTGTTCGAATCTTGAGTCATTCGTGAGGGGCGTAAAGGACTTTTCATCCCGTGCTTTGAGGTCACTTTTTGTTACTTCCCGCCGGAGGAGGTGGGGGGTTCAGAACAGATTCGTTACGCAAGCGTTGGGCACGCTCTTCGCGGAATGACTGGAATTCCTTATATGTATATGATTTTACATCCTTCCAATTTCTCTCGTCTTCTTCTAGAATGACATCGTCTTCTTGTAGATCGATAGCGAAATCCGCAAGTGCTTCTATGCTCCTTTGAATGGATCGAGGAATTTGCGTTGGTAGTCCTCCCTCAGTATAGGTAAGCTCGCATGCAAAATCCGGTTCAATAAGTGCGTCGAGGAACGCCTTCCACTCGCATAATCCGCCTTCTTTGAGAGCTAAACACAACTTACTATTAGCCTCACTTGTTACGTTGAGTAGGGATACGAGTATCTTCTTCATATCAGTATCAAAACTGGGAAAGTGGTTGGCAGTAGTAACTTTGGCGTCATTCTTCTCTTCGCCCCCAAATGCATTGCCGGGCATCGTCGGTATGTTCGGCATCTGTGACGGTTCCGATCCTTTGAAAGAATTGCGCGGTCACTGGGAACGAGAACTGCTTCGTGTACGGTGTGCAACTGGCATATGCCAGCGTAGAGATTGTATTCAATTCCATTCCTGTTCCTTTTTGTGTGCAAGCCGCCTTAGAGCTTGCGACTGTTAATCTATTATTTTCCTTCTGAATCCGGTCCGTTGAAGGTCTGATTCAAAGGCTTCTGAAGAACAGCAACGCTGCGTTAGTGTGTTAGTAGACGAACGATTGTACTCTACACGTGACAATTGTGTTGGATTTTTTTCGGCAACGGATAATCGGACTACAGGCGAAACTAGGGAAACGCCAGATCTCTTCTTGCTGTGACTTGTTCAGATTGCAGCAAGACAGACCTTAGTATGTAGATTACAAGTAGTTGGTAGCAACTAGTGTGAATTTTGGGATATAAATCAGTTGAATGTTAAAAGTATGAGATAAAGTGAAATCTTGCCGAAATGCAAGATATCTCTTTTATTGAGATGAATACGTTGCAACTGCTGTTGCGTAGTGATGAGATTACTTGCTGATTATTTCCGTACATGTATTGGTCGTTGACCATATATATCTGTATGCATGTATATGTATTGTGTGAGAATCACACGCCAACGGTTTTCTTCTCTTGTTCCGTTAGGAAGACTCCATGGATAGTTTATCATTAAGGTCAGGAATTGCTCCCGTAGCTCGTGTGATATTTTATGAAGTCAGAGTTTGCTCACCGAAGAACGATGGCAATACTGTAAAACAGGGATTGCTCACCGTTGATGCGCGGTGGGAATCGATGTGCCGTGGGAATTGATATGCCGTGGGAATCGATTACTTTGATTGATACGGGACTCATGGACTCGTACGAATAAGGTATCTACCATATGGTAGCTTTGGTACTTCTGGTAACAAAAGGAATTTAATAAAATCCAGTACCCAAATGCACTCATTAGGTGGTGACACACAAACTATCACAGATAACTCACTTCTGTTTCTTTCATGATTCAACTTATTTATAACAGGAACAATGCACTCATTAGGTGGTGACACACAAACTATTACAGATAACTCACTTCTGTTTCTTTCATGATTCACCTTATTTATAACAGGAACAATATTCATGGGCTAATCACACATATTAGTGCTTTGCAGGGGCTCTGTGGAGTTGTTGCGTCTGTAGTTATTGTATGTATTGTAAGTATGTGTCAGTAAAGTTATGGTAAGAAGTTCTACGACCAAAATATAACTCAGTCATGAACCCAAAACCCCGCTAGGTTTGAGCACTGTGCAAATCCTGCAAGTCCCCGACCAAAATAAAACTCAGTCATCAACCCAAAAACCCACCAGATTTTCGCACAGTGCAAATCCTACCAATTCCTGACCAAAATATAACTCAGTCATCAACCCAAAAACCCACCACATTTGAGCACAGTGCAAATCCTGCCAATCCCCAACCAAAATATAACTCAGTCATCAACCCAAAAACTCACCAGATTTGAACACAGTGTAAATCTTTCCAGTCCCTAACCAAAATATAATTCAGTCATCAACCCCAAAACCCACCAGATTTGAACACAGTGCAAATCCTGCCAGTCCCCGACTAAAATATAACTCAATACTCAACCCAAAAACCAACCAGATTTTAGCACAGTGCAAATTCTGTCTATCCCGGACCAAAATATAACTCATTCATCAACCCAAAAACCCACCAGATTTGAGCACAGTGCAAATCCTGCCAGTCCGCGACCAAAATATCACTCAGTCATCAACTCAAAAACCCACCAGATTTGAACACAGAGCAAATCTTTCCAGTCCCTAACCAAAATATAATTCAGTCATCAACTCAAAAACCCACCATATTTGAACACAGTGCAAATCTTTCCAACCCCTAACCAAAATATAATTCAGTCATCAACCCAAATCGGATCGATTGATTGAGCGGATCAGAAGAATTGAATTGGTGAAGCAGATTGGGAAAATTTGGTTGTATTTCAAAGAAACACCCCAAATAACAGTCACAGCAGATATCTCCATATCAACGACACCAACAGCAACGATATTGCAGGGTCCTCTTCATTACATATATAAGAACACGCCGACCAAGTTTCGAATTGATTGATCCAGCGGATCAGAAGAATCGAACCGGTGAAGCAGAGGGGCAAAATTTGGCTACATTTCAAGGAAGCAACCCAAACAACAGTCACAGCAGATATCTCTGCACCAACGGCACCAACAGCAACGATATTGCAGGGTCCTCTTCATTATATATCTATGAACACGCCGACCAAGTTTCGAATTGATTGATCCAGCGGATCAGAAGAATCGAACCGGTGAAGCAGAGGGGCAAAATTTAGCTACATTTCAATGAAGCAACCCAAACAACAGTCACAGCAGATATCTCTGCACCAACGGCACCAACAGCAACGATATTGCAGGGTCCTCTTCATTACATATATAAGAACACGCCGACCAAGTTTCGAATTGATTGTTTGTGTGAGAGAGATTTTTTTTTGTTTGGCGTACGACTTTCGTTTTACTTTGATCGATCGATCGAAGTATCTAGTACATCATGTAGAATTCTACATGATTTTGTAGTAGAGTAGAATCCTACACGTTTTTAGTACTAGATAATTCGTACGTACGAAAAAAAAAACCAATCTCGTACGTACGAAAAAAAAATACTCAAGTTCGTTTAAGGTTGGGGATTGGCAGGGTTGACGATTGAATTAAGAGTACAATATTTCTCGCACCTCGGTTTGTCGGCTTTTTTGATCGAATTTGCCGCCGACAAGGTCCGTATTCGTTTCAAAAATTCTATTTTAAATTCGAACAAAGTACATACTGTACGTACCGATGCTACCAAGTGATCTATTACCAATCGATCGGTATGAGAGTACCGTACAATATTTCGCACCTCCGTTGTGCCGGTATGAGAGTAGATGGCTGTAAGTACATCAAGTCCGACTCATTCATGTACAAATTGTACCAATTCTCACAAGTCCGATATTATTACTCACCAAGAACTCTCTCATCTGGCAAGGTTGACGACGACGGACGTGACGACAAACTTGATCTAAGACAGATTTTAATCGTATGATTTTTATCAATATTCAGGTTAAATCTTATGGTTACTTGCAATCATAAAAATGAGAGCTCGCTACCATAAAAATGAACGCGCGGCACTACATATTACTATTGCTTTTAGAAGAAGCATCTCATTTCCGTAAATAAATGTTTGGGTACTGTTTTTACGATTTTTAGTCGTAGCGTTTGTACCAAGTCTACTTGTTAAAAACAGATTTTTTTAATATTTCTACGTATTTTACATTTCCCCCCCCCAACCCCCTCCCCCACATAAACTCCGTCTACAAGGTTACGTTGTCAACTCCTAGGGTTAGTGTTAAACGTTCAACTAACAACTCCACCAATTGGATTTTCTATTCTCTAATTGCAAATTAGTGTGTATTTTTCCTCCAAATCCAGTACCCAAATGCACTCATTAGGTGGTGACATACAAACTATCACAGATAACTCACTTTTGTTTCTTTCATGATTCAACTTATCCATAACAGCAACAATATTCATGGACTAATCCCACAAAATATTGGATTTTCTATTTTTTAATTGCAAATTAGTGTGTATTTTTCCTCCAAATCCAGTACCCAAATGCACTCATTAGGTGGTGACATACAAACCATGACAGATAACTCACTTCTGTTTCTTTCATGCTTCAACTTATCCATAACAGGAACAATATTCATGGACTAATCACACAAAATATTGGACTTTCTATTTTTTAATTGCAAATTAGTGTGTATTTTTCCTCCAAATCCAGTACCCAAATGCACTCATCAGGTGGTGACAGACAAACTATGACAGATAACTGACTTCTGTTTCTTTCATGATTCAACTTATCCATAACAGGAACCATAACAGGAACAATATTCATGGGCTAATTACACAAAATATTGGATTTTCTATTTTTTAATTGCAAATTAGTGTGTATTTTTCCTCCAAATACAGTACCCAAATGCACTCATTAGGTGGTGACAGACAAACTATGACAGATAACTCACTTCTGTTTCTTTCACAATTCAACTTATCCATAACAGGAACAATATTCATGGGCTAATCACACAAAATATAGGATTTTCTATTTTTTAATTGCAAATTAGTGTGTATTTTTCCTCCAAATCCAGTACCCAAATGCACTCATTAGGTGGTGACAGACAAACTATGACAGATAACTCACTTTTGTTTCTTTCATGATTCAACTTATCCATAACAGGAACAATATTCATGGCCTAATCACACAAAATATTGGATTTTCTATTTTCTAATTGCAAATTAGTGTGTATTTTTCCTCCAAATCCAGGACCCAAATGCACTCTTTAGGTGGTGACACACAAACCTTGACAGATAACTCACTTCTGTTTCTTTCATGATTCAACTTATCCATAACAGGAACAATATTCATGGACTAATCACACAATATATTTGATTTTCTATTTTTTAATTGCAAATTAGTGTGTATTTTTCCTCCAAATCCAGTACCCAAATGCAGTCATTAGGTGGTGACAGACAAACTATGACAGATAACTCACTTCTGTTTCTTTCATGATTCAACTTATCCATAACAGGAATAATATTCATGGGCTAATCTGATTCCTATTTCGTGTCGATAGATTACGGTAGGGAGATTGTAGTAGGGAGATTGCAGTAATATTGATTAGATTCTAAAATTGTGAGCATTAGAATTAAGTTATACCGGGACCGAATTGCACCTCTGTCGGTCCCTCTTTATGGGTCGTATATGCGTTGAGATGAATCGTATAAACAGTTATTTGCTTTGGCGGCTATCACGAGTAACTGGTTTAGTCTGTCTGTATGTCCTTAACCGCGTGATTTCTAGAGTCCCCGTGTCTTTGTGGTAGTAGAGAACTAGTAGAAGATACCTATCCCGCGGTCCTCATTTTTTCATCAACCCCATCTTGCCACATACACCTCATCGCTAGTTCAATTAGCCTGGTTCCACTCATTAATTTAGTGAGTAAGTCCGCGATGTTCGACTCGCCTGGCTCCTTTGCAATCCGGATAGTTCCTGCTGCTATGCACTCCCTTGCCTTATGATAAGCAACACTATTATGCTTCTTCTTACAAGGGCTTTCTGGTTGTGTAGTGTTCTTCACGACTGACTCATTGTCACAATAGATATTGGTAGGTCCTTCTATAGGTATGCCCATCATCCGTAGCTTGTATCTTAGCCCCTCTACCATCTCGATTGCTATCCTAAGCGCGACTATTTCCGAGCCAAATGTAGATGTCTCAACAGTTGTTTGCCTCTTGGAGAACCACAAAATAGGTGCTCTGTTAACAAAGATGATGACTCCTGTATGAGATCTTCTGGTAGCCTTGCATCCCGCATGATCCGCATCTACAAAACATGTGGTAATAACAGCCTTTCCTTTTGGCTCAGGCATATCTGGAGGCAATAGCTCTTTGGCCTCTGGATAGAACTCACTCCAGTCGCACGACTGAAAATTTGACTCATCTACCTCAGGCATAGATGCATCGAACACCAACTTAGACTTGCTGTAATTCTTCAAGTATGCAAACAGGTGAAACAACTGGTTGAGATGACCTTCCCTGGCTTGCGCAAGATATCGAGACATAAGTGACACGGGCATAATGATATCCAATCGACCGAGTTCACATATCCACCAGAGTATCCCAACTAAACCTTGATAGTAGTTTTGTTTCTCCGGATCGAGTTCTGGTGACGCGTCTATCTCAGGCCTATACTCAGCGCTCAATGGTGACCTTGCTGTATTGGGTAGTACCTTAAACGCGTATTTTCCGGTTAGTAGTTCTTCTTCAACTGATTTGATGGCTTTTGCAGTATACTTAGATGAAGCCATGGACCAGTACGGGTTACCATTGATGTAGGTCTTTCCTATATCAGCTCCCAAGTAGAAAGAAGGTTCTTCAACTGTTCCATTCTTCAACTTGAACTGCCTTTCTATCGCATCCATCTGGAACTTTGGATCCATTCCACATACAAGGATATCATCGACATAGGCCACACAGTACTCGTAGTAAGCTGAGCCATCTGGTTTGAACGCAGATCGGAGATGTACATCAGGATCTGCTTTGCAAGATACGTAACCAAGCTCCCTTAAGTGACTAGCCAAGTGTGATCGAAAAGATGCCCCAGCAACTGGGAGTCCATATAAAGCCCTTACAATCTTGCAGGGCCTTCCACATAGTTCTGACGCGAACCCTTGGGCCTCTGTAGCTATTGTGAAGTACTTCTCCTTGATGGATGCTGTTAAGTAAGCATTCTGTATATCCGCGCTGAGTACATTGAGGTTGTTGAGTGCTGCCACTAGGAAGAACAATCGAACCGAATCCCGACTGGGTACACTGGAATAAGTATATTCCTTGGAGATTTCTGGGACTTTGTGTCCATCTCCGACTAGCCGGGCCTTCCGTGTTAAGTCAATCTTGACATCAAAGACCATGTGCATGGTTATCTTGGTATGCCCCACTGGTATCTTGTCTTCCTCATTGAATTCGAAAGCAATAGAGCTGTTCCTTATTTCTTTTGCAATAGCCCGAGCCCAATGATCGGTCCCCATTTCTCTATCAATTGCTTTTGCTTCTGAAATAGACTTAGGGAGCCGAACCCCGTACTTATGGGACTTGGTCCAGTATTTGGTTTTAGCGCCAGATAAGATCCGGTCCTTTCTCCGAAGTACTTTATAAGCCCACCACTTAAACGCTGGCTCATTTATGACGCCTTCTTCACGGGCGTATATTGCTGTTTCAACCGGGAAGCTTTCCTTCATATGACTTAACTTTGCCCAGGATGTAGTGCCATCCTTCCATCTAACAAGGAACCTCCATCCTTTGGTTGTTGGCTTTGTTCTAGTTTGTCCGGACTTTGTTGTATAAGTAGCCTGTTCAATAGTTAAGGCCTCCGAATCCTTTTCGAAATCGATAATTTCATCCATCAGGCAATACATGCGCCCTTCATCGTCAACGGAAGAATAAATACTCTCTGAAAGTGTATTGGCTGTATAGATTTCTATAGATCCGTCTGGCATAGTGACCTCGTAAGACCTCGTGTCTAAGAGGGGATTGTTGTTCTTTTCACCAATCAGCACACCGTCCTTGTCCCTGCAACGGCTCTTGACTAGCCCCCGGATATGTTGGTCCCCTATCTGGAGTAATACTTCAGTCCCAAGATACTCATCAAGGTCTTTATCAGATAGGTCATCGACATCCGGGGAAGAAGCCTCAGCTTCTGCCATGAGCACTTCATCCTCCCCCTCATATTTGCCATCAAATAGGCCCAGAGGTGGTTCGCCAAGCTCATTTTCAAGATAAGTATCAGAGGGTTTAACCTCATCGCCTACCTTTGCGTTGATTTCTTTGTTGTGTGCTTCCAACTGTGATAGGATATCCGGATGTCTCCATTCTTCCTCAGATATAGCTCGAGTGCTGTTTGTTATGTGAACCTTCCCAGTCTTAAATAAAATATAGTGGCAATCTCCACCACCGAAAGTGTCTCCACATGGGCCCAGCCACCGGCCAAGCCTATTTGTCTTTCCATTCAGATCATACCACCAAATGAAGTCGTACCAGTCATGGATCATATACAGGGTGATATCTGGAGTATACCCATGCACCAGTTCAAAGCTAGTCCTTCCCATCGAAGAAGGATCACTCGATGCCACGAGGTTCATCCGGCCGGCCGCTAACATTCCACAGAAGGCCCAGCACCTCCTGGGACTGCCCTTCTTAGAAGTCATCCAACGGATTGCCCTTCTTAAGTCCCCAGGCACTGTGTTCAGCTGTATTCTGCCAAGAGCAGTGAGGTTGTATGTATGTTTGTCGGATGCGATACTCCGATCGGAGTTTGTGCCAGCCAGTGCTGTGTGTCTCGTGACTCCCCTGGGCCTTTGCTCCATCGGTAACTAGGTGCTCTGGGATTCCCACTTCGTTGATAAAGCAAGATAAGCCATCATGGCATCGAACTTCTCCTCTGACAGGATAGAAGGCCACATAGCCCTTTCCATTTGCAAAGATCTGAGCTGCTGTATCATTTCGGATGATACTGGGAACTTTGAACTTCATAGTATCGGCGTACCAACGACCCTTGAGCATCCTCCTATTCCTCCACTTCTGTGTCTTCAGTCTCTTTGTGATAGGCTGGGACAATTGTCGGATGCCATCCTGGGTAGTGACTTCAATAGTAGCCTTGGCCTGCTTCTCACTGATGTTCCACATCTTAGCAATGGCCTTGGCATCATACCTGTCAACTTTGTCGGGGATCCGTATTGGAGGTCCCCATTGTCCTCGTCGTATGAAAGACTTCTTGTCGAGAGACATTTCTTGGTCTAGGACATCTTGTTGCCGCCTTAGTAGCTTCCTCTCCTTGGTTCGAGCCTTGGCTTCCTGTTGAATGGCAAGCTCAGCTTCAGATAATGAAGGCTTGGTGGAAACATCAGAAAGCATAGAATTTGCTGAGTTTCAAAGATTTTCTTGGTCCTCCCCGGTGGTTCCAGCAAGGGCTGAAATGAATCGGGTGGAGATGTCCGTTGGGGTATAGCCAGTGCGTTGGGAAGGAACCCTATTGGTACGGACAGAAGCCAAATAGAGTAGCCAGTTCGTGTTCGAACCCTGTGCCGAGTGGTTCAGGATGAATCGTGGATGAATATTGGACTGGGGTCCCACAAGCCGGCAGGACACCCTGAAAGAGTGGCAACAACTCGCGGGAAAGAGGCATTGGTGGCTTCTTCCTCCTCTGCAAAGTGAGCGGAGTAGGGGTCCCATGTGTGGGTATCAGTAGCCAGTATATGCTCACAGTTCGCCAGTTCCTTCTTCGTAGGCTTGCGGGAGTCAAAATAGGATATGACTCCGTCAACTTGGAGAGGGACGAAGAGTTCAGTATCTTCTGATCGAAATGTAATCCCGTGTGTAGAATTGGAGTCATATCTTCGTGGAGTATCCTCAACCTTGTTGAAGTTGCAGTCCCGGACTTGATTGGGACATACCAAGCTGTGTTGCAACTTGGTGCCAAAAAACAAAGCCTGCCCAAACACCAAGATGTAGGTAATCCCATCGGTTGGGTCAGTCCAAGCTGTGGCGCAACGGGCAATAGGGACATTCTTAAGCGGTGAGTATGTATCTGAAAATGGTGCAACATCCACATATGTCAAGATAGAATCCAATGAATCCAGTAATACCATATTTGATCCCGCGGCTGTTGTATCAGCATGGCTGTCCAACTCGCATTGACCGTTATCTTGAGATGGTGAGCCAAAACTCTTGATATGGACTATCGGCCGGCCTACCCGGGATACAATCGACAGGCCCCGGCCGGCAAATCAGTCTTGGTTCTTCTTCTTGTGAGTATGGCTACCGAACTGATTGCCGGCCGACCCTTTTGCTGTAGTGTTGTCCCCTTTGGCTTCAACAAGAGAAACTTGCGCAGACTTCGAATTGGAGTTGAGAGCTGGGCGTAGGGACCGGACTTGATTCTTCTGGGCAGCAGACATAGTGACCCAGATTTCCTTCGGATAGATTTTTCCCTCCAGAGGTCCATCATATGTACCTGAAGTTTTCTGTTTCTTGTTGCCGTGTCTCTTGTTGGAGGAAGAGTTGCTATCGTTGTTGCGTTTGTTGCCCCCTTTTCCCTTAAAGGAAGAGATATTTCTGCAACTGCCTTTGCGACTGGCTTGCATTTTCTTGATACCAAGCGCTTGAGTGAAGGTGGGCAGCCGCTTTGTCAAAGTTGTTATACATACCACCTGCTTCATTTAGGACCAATTGGACTGCCATCTCGAGTCTTGGATCCGAGATAGAGTGGCAGAAGTCAGTAACAAACTGATCTTCCGGTGGGAAGGCCTTATGCCGCAATAGGAACTCCTTTGCATCATACCAACGCCTTTTGTGCTTGTCAAAACTGTAGTTCTTGGTGTCCCCGGAGTAGGTAGAACTCTGTAGGAAGGCCCTCTTTTCTTCTATGAGAAGTCTTACGTTCGTTGATTCGTATGCCTGGGAATAGAGGGTGAAATATGCCTTCCTCCCATCCCCTTCTGAGCCAAGGCCTTGGATGTAGGACCAAGGACCCGCTCCCACCAATTTGAAAAGGATTCCCCATAGTGTATTGTTGTCTTTTGTCCAGTGGGATCCTGAATGGACGGTGCATCGTATAGAATATTCATTCCAGTTGGCATACATATCCGTTGGGGTAGATCCGACAGCCCCCCCCCTCTCAGCATCACCGACCATTGAGTCCTTTCGAATTGTGTATAGTAGAGATGTTTTGGTGACACCCCTTTTGTGTCTAAGATACTCCCTGAATCGTTCGTCGAACTCCTTGAATTTCGACATTGCGGTGAGTGGTTCTGGGAGAGTAAGGTCCCCGGCTGCTGTGTTGCTATCGTTCTCCTTGAGAGACTTGAGGCGATCCCGGGTCTTGGATTCTGCATCCGGGTCAGCCACCCAGTCAACTGGAGTAGCTGTAGCTCCAATGAGAGGCTGAAATTCGATCCAAGCCACAAACAACTTGAGCCGATCCCCAAAAACCCTCCCCACATACACTTGTTTTGGGTCCGGGCAGTAGTTGTGTTTGGTCTTGTTGACACCATTCACCAGGGATTTGATTGCAGATTCATCCATGTCTCGGAGGGAGTCAGTACTGCTGTAGCCAGTCTGGAAAAGCTCATCCGCCGTGATCCAGTTCAGCCCAAAGGATTCCAAGATTTCTCTGAAAACTACCTCTGTCGGGGTTAGAGTCCTTTCCCCTGCGTATCCAGGGATTCCCTCAAGTTGATTAGCGCGTTCGATTGCATCTTGAACCTCCTGTCTGAGCGACGGGGCCCGGTTAGTATCCATCATGGTCCTAATGAATTCCATTTGCGCTGCTGTAAAACCAAGATTGGCAGGAATGGCTGGTCCATTGTTGGCAGGTCCACCAGCTACTGGGTTAGCTGCTGCAGCCGCTGGATTAGCGGCCGCATTGTCATTGCGTTGGTTCTGTCGAGCTGTTCTTCCTCTCACCATGGTTGGTATCTGGTCCGGAATAGTTGTTTACTTGTTCTGTAAGTGATATATGAATGATTTTCTGAAAGAATTTTGTATTTCTCAATCAATCACTTTCCTCGCGATATCACTAGTAGTGGATATTTCTAGTGGTTTCTCCTTGTAAAATTCTGCAAACGTTTCTATTCCGAATGGAAACCTGCTCAGTTGCCCCGTACTTAAGCAAACTGTTCGGGTTCCGATTTTGAATCATGGCCGTTGATTTGGCTTATGAATCCCTCTGCCGGCCGTTGAGTTTATTCGTGCGGGAATATAGTGACCGTTAGATCCGGCCCGCTACACGTTCCCATGGGAATTTGGGGCCGTTGAATTGTTTTCACAGGGATTGGGGCTGTTAGTTTGTTTTCCCGTTATTTTACGGTTACAAGTCCGCCGGATCCCCCTATTCGGCGGGAGTTGAAATGACTGTAAAATAATTCAACTGCCCTCTCCGTGTAGAGGCTTAGAACAGCTTAGTGCACACGTCTGTACGCTGTCCCACCTCTTGTTGGTATCATATTTACCCGTATGGAGGGATCGATCCCTCCTAACTTTACTCTCACCTACTGCTATTCATGAGCTTTACGCTCCTAACTGTTGGTGTTACTGTTGTTGTTGTTGGTGGGGCCGTCGGCTCGTCCTTATCGTGTCATTTCGAGACGCCGTGTGGATCTCTTCCATGCTTGAATTGGGACACGTTTACATTTGAATGTAGAGACTGCGGCTGTTCTGTCCCCGTGTTCGATATGTTGTATTGATGGCGTTTGCTTGTTCCCCTAGGCCATTATGTCGTTTGAGGGAAGCAAGAGATATTAGCTCAAGCCCGGCTGCACTAGTGCCATTACCCATCTAAGTGCTCAAACATGGACATAGCCTTCAGGGGAGTCTTTGATTAATCGGTGATCAGTCGGTAATCAGTCTCGCTTCGTCTATTGTCAACTAGACGCTCCTTATTCGGTTAGAGTCTGGGTCTGATAAACTCTGATTCCTATTTCGTGTCAATAGATTACGGTAGGGAGATTGTAGTAGGGAGATTACAGTAATATTGATTAGATTCTAAAATTGTGAGCATTAGAATTAAGTTATACCCGGACCAAATTGCACCTCTGTTGGTCCCTCTTTATGGGTCGTATATGCGTTGAGATGAATCGTATAAACAGTTATTTGCTTTGGCAGATATCACGAGTAACTGGTTTAGTCTGTCTGTATGTCCTTAACCGCGTGATTTCTAGACTAATCACACAAAATATTGGATTTTCTATTTTTTAATTGCAAATTAGTGTGTATTTTTCCTCCAAATCCAGTACCCTAATGCACTCATTAGGTGGTGACAGACAAACTATCACAGATAACTCACTTCTGTTTCTTTCATGATTCAACTTATCCATAACAGGAACAATATTCATGGGCTAATCACACAAAATATTGGATTTTTTTTTTTTTAATTGCAAATTAGTGTGTATTTTTCCTCCAAATCCAGTACCCAAATGCACTCATTAGGTGGTGACATACAAACCATGACAGATAACTCACTTCTGTTTCTTTCATGCTTCAACTTATCCATAACAGGAACAATATTCATGGACTAATCACACAAAATATTGGATTTTCTATTTTTTAATTGCAAATTAGTGTGTATTTTTCCTCCAAATCCAGTACCCAAATGCAGTCATTAGGTGGTGACAGACAAACTATGACAGATAACTCACTTCTGTTTCTTTCACGATTCAACTTATCCATAACAGGAACCATAACAGGAACAATATTCATGGGCTAATTACACAAAATATTGGATTTTCTATTTTTTAATTGCAAATTAGTGTGTATTTTTCCTCCAAATCCAGTACCCAAATGCACTCATTAGGTGGTGACAGACAAACTATGACAGATAACTCACTTTTGTTTCTTTCATGATTCAACTTATCCATAACAGGAACAATATTCATGGGCTAATTACACAAAATATTGGATTTTCTATTTTTTAATTGCAAATTAGTGTGTATTTTTCCTTCAAATCAAATGCACTCATAAGGTGGTGACACACAAACTATCAAAGATAACTCGCTTCTGTTTCTTTCATGATTCAACTTATCCATTACAGGAACAATATTCATTGACTAATCACCCAAAATATCTGATTTTCTATTTTTTAATTGCAAATTAGTGTGTATTTTTCCTCCAAATCCAGGACCCAAATGCACTCGTTAGGTGGTGACACACAAACTATCAAAGATAACTCACTTCTGTTTCTTTCATGATTCAACTTATCCATAACAGGAACAATAGTCATGGACTAATCACACAAAATATTGGATTTTCTTCTTATTAATTGCAAATTAGTGTGTATTTTTCCTCCAAGAAATCCAGTACCCAAATGCACTCATTAGGTGGTGACACATGAACTATGACAGATAACTCACTTCTGTTTCTTTCATGATTCTTCTTATCCATAACAGGAACAATATTCATGGACTAATCACACAAAATATCTGATTTTGGAATTTTTAATTGCAAATTAGGGTGTAAAACTGACCAGGACTCACTTTTTTAGGGTTTGATTAGAGTTAGGGTACCTCTATCCATTCTACCGTACATTACTGCTATCACTCACTACATTCGTGATAGCCTCAGTAGCCAGCCTACTTGTAGTACTGTATGTGCAATGCTTGTAGTTCATGGGTGTGTTGGTGGGTTAAGCAAATGCTAGAGGGGGAGCCGGGAACTCCAGCCTGTTGGTTGTTTTGCAGGCTGTAGTCCGGTCCCTTAGTTTGCTGTGCCCACACACACCGGCGCACAGCCTGGCTTAACAGCTTGGGCAGTTAAGCCTTTGGCTGTTAAGCCTTTTCTGCCATTGGGCCACAAGCCACAGGGTGGGAGCTGGATGAAGACTGGACCTGGAGGAGACAGGAGGCCAGACCGCGAGGGTGGGAGATTCCCCAAGAGGAATCAGAGAGAGCTGCCAGTGGGAGTGGGGGCAGCCGCTGGCACCCACTCGGCTGGCAGGAAGGAGTATGTTCCATTGTTGAACATTACAGAGGCAAGATTCTGGAAGATGGGGAGGGACTGCTGGTGCAAGTACCTCATCATGCAGTCACTGTGCCATCTTGCAAGAAGCTTGATGACATTAGAATCACATTTGCCCTGGAGCAGGGCCATAGCCCGACCAAGCAGAGATTGCTGCAGGGGAGATGCCGGTGGTCTGATAGAGGGTCTGGGCATAGACTCTCATGGAGGATGTGACAGTTGCTGCGCGAACGAGGGTGAGAACCCCATTGTCAAAGTAACTGGCCAGCTTGAGATCTGGGCTGAAAGGATGGGTGCTGGTGCAGCAGCCCCTGAGGTGGAGCACTTGGCGCGCGCATGCTGCTACAGGGCAGCATAGGTTGTCACCACTCCTGACATGAGCAACTACCTCACCTTTGTCCCCATTCTTCTGTGTGGTGAATGTCAGGGTGACAGAGGTAGCAGCAAGGAGCTCATGTTCAGGGCCATCAAGGTGTACAAATTTGGAGCCAAGGTAGAAGGAGACCTCCTTGAGGTGGAAGGCTTGGTCATCCCTGGTAGTACCAGTGTACTCACCAGGGCGCAGACAGAAAAAGAAGGCTATGCAGATCATGTTTGCAATGGCCTGTCTGGTATGGGAAGGGGAGTCATAGTATGCAAAGCGAAGGGCATGCATGACAAGGGTGATGGGGACTGGTTTGACCCGGCACGGGGCTGGGTCTAGCTTGGCATAGGCCTTGAACTGGGCAGTTAGCCTGAAGTCAAGACTGCCGGTAGAGTTGGTTCTTGGGTCTTTGGACCCCAAGCGGGCCAGCGTCTGGCCCACTGACCGGAGGGTGTCTGATACTGTGCGAGATCTGATGGGCTTGCGGCTATATGAGAGTCGGCCATCATGGAGGCGCTGGGCAAAGACTTGGAGGATGGGGATTGGATCTGTAACAGAGTGGAGGGTTGGTTCAAAGCCTTGAGACACACAGAATTGAACCCATTGATTCCAATGGGCATCCTTGCGCTTGGCATAGAGCTCAGTGACTGAAGCGCGCATGGTCTTCTGGATAGAGCCAAGGTCAGAGCAGAATGCATGGGAGGCTGCAGGGGACATAAGATCCAGGGCAAGTCCTGGGGGTAGTTGGTGTTGAAATGATTGAGAAGGGCAGTGTCAGAGAGGTCAGAGCGAGAGAGCAAATCAGCTAAGTGATTCACAGGTCCAGGGATGTAATCCCTGAGGGGGACATATTGGTGGAGCCGCTGGTGCATGGACTGAATCCGCAGGAGGTAAGCGGCAGGGCCGGTGGTAGTGGTGGCACCTTTCCTTTGCCAATAGACCGCTGCTGTCGTGTTGTCATAGCAGTTGTGAGTGGTTCTGGATTGCACACAGGCAGCTTGGGCAAGGATGTCATTGTGGGCAATGGAACCAGCGAGCTCAAGGTCACTGTTGGTGATGGTGCCATTGGGGTTGTCAAAGGTGACTAGTTGGGAGGAGACCCACTTGGGGAATGCATGCCTCCACATGATAGGCTGCACCGCGCCAGTGGGAAGGGGGACAAAATGGATGCCCCCCATGCCCATACCAGAGGCATCACAAGCGCCCATGGTGGCAGGGAAAGGATCTGGCACCAGTTCTGCAATGGAAGTAGGCCTGTTGGAGAGATCATTGGCCAGCCATTGGAAGTCGCGAAGGAAGCTATGGACTCGCTTGGTGAGGCGGAGGCGCTGCCGTCCTGGTTCACGGTGTCGGAAGGCTTCTTGGAGGATGGAGAAGAGGCCAATGGCACCAGGGATGGCAAGGGCCATTGATCGGAGTTCCCCAAGGACTTGGTGCCATTGTTTGATAGGAACATGGCGCTGGGTGGGGGAAATGGAATGAAGTATCTCCTGTAGGCGGTCCACTCGATGGGGAGGAAGGCTGATGGTTTTGTTGATGGAATCAATGAGCCAGCCAAGGATAACTTTCTTGGTGGTCCATGTGGCATCCTCTTGGATCATTTTCTTGAGGGAAGCTGGTTCCTGTCTGAAGGGGGTGTCACAGGCTGCAAGCGGGCGGAAGACTTGGTTCAGGGATTGGAAGAGCACCCTCTTGACGGCGCGCCGGGTCCATTGGTTGCCTTGCACGAGGCCACAGAAGTCATCCACATACACGTCCCAGTAGCGAAGTGGCTTCTTGCTGGGGGTAGTGCTATGGGGAGTCCCCATGGCAGTGACTGGGTGATGGGGACTGTTGGCAGGCTGGGCTTCTGAGAGCCGATCCAGTCAATGGGGCTGTCGCTGCGCGTGCTCTAGCCCCGTGGAGAGGGTGGCATTGGCCAGGTCTGCAATGGTTTCTGTAAAGGCACAGAAGTTTGGTGGGCTGGATTTCCACCCCATAGGGTTGGTGAGGGGGATGCCAATGAGGGGAGCCTCCCCTGGGCGAGATGGGAAAAGGACTCCTAGCTTCATGGTATCCTCCGGATTCAACTGGACCCGGTAAAACCCATCAGCTAAGTCAATCTTCGACATATACACTGGGCCAATCCTGTTGTTGGCGCGGTGCAGCTTGCTGAGGAGCCGGGGAAGCGTGCGTCCAAATTGCATGGCCTCTGCTGGGGCGAGAGGGATGGTGTCTTGGTTAACTTCAGAATAGGTGTAGTCAGAGATCATGCGCGGGCGCCGTCCCCGTTGTGGGACGAGCCCCAGTGGGCTGAGCCGGAGGTTGGGAAGGTGTTGTATGAGACTTGCAGGGAGGACAGTCCATTGTTGCTTGTCCATCATGTCGGCATACTCCTCCCGCAGGAAGGCAATGCCCTGGTGGGAAGATTGGTGAGGCCCCCTGGAGAGGGCACTGGCAATCCTGGCAGGGGTCCAAGGTTGGCCTGTCATGGAGGCCGGGGTGCCTTCTTTCCTGAAGTGGGCTAAGAGTAGACTGGCTGGATGGGGAATATTACCCACATCTGGGTGGATGTCACCTTGTCCCCGGGTTGTCCGGATGAAGTCCCCCCAGCTAGTGCTGTTGTTGTAGACAGTGATAGCCCGGTTGACATGCACGTCGAGCCTGTCAGTGGGGTACGGCAGCAGGGGGGTGACTGGGGGATCGGACCGAGGCACAGCTGCTGGTTGAAGCGGCCAGCAAGTTGCTGGGTGGAGAGGCCAGCGCGTCGCTGGACTTAGACAGGAGGGGGGTGACTTGGGGCTTGGACCGAGGCACGAATGCAGCAGGGACTAGGGGTTCGGGTCTAGGCAAAGCTGTGGGAGTGACTAGGAGCTCGGGCCTAGGCAATGGGTTGGCCGGGACTGTAGGGGGCCCGGGAGGGACTCTGGCAGGGACTAGGGACTCGGACGTAGGCCTTGGCAAGGGGGGAGTGGTGGGCGCTTCCCCCAAGAGGATGGTGGGCGCTTCCGTGGAATCTGTAGAACTTGTAGGGATCTAGGAAGGCACATACAAGTTGAGAGGGGTACATGCGCGCGAGTGCTGTTCGTGCTTACCTAATTCATGTGTGATTCGTACGGGAGGATTAGATTCGTGATTAGATGATGGATTGTTACTTAATATGATCCCCCCAATGCCCATGTGGGGTGGGGAGGGCTCCGCGCCCAAGTGAGGGCGCGTGCCGACCGGTCAGGCATATGCCTCTTGGCACCATTCCCAGAGTAGATCTTGCTCGGTGGGAGTGATGGCCACATGGTCATATATGTGCTTGCAGCTGCTGAAGCAGGCACCCTTGATGTGCCACGAGTGGCATCTCTCTTGGCCATCTGGTCTGGAGAGGGGGCCTTTCCCTTTGTCTCTCATAACTTGGATGGCTTCCCTCATTTTTGCTGACTCCAGTTTCTTGACAATGGGATGATTGCTGTCTTGGAGGCGGGAGTCCCGGTGTGGATTGGTGAGTCGTGTTTGTTGAGTCCCTCCGGTTGGGTTGCGGACTCCCGGGCTGCTAGAGGGAGTGGTGCTGTTGTTGTTGTGGCTACTCCCCTTGGCGCCCGCCTTGGTGGGGGATGGAGGAGGATCCGGTCGTCGCAGTAGTCTCAGGTCAGCCACATTGGAGACATTGGGGAGCCAGTTGAGGTTCTGGCTCATCCTGAAGGTGTGGAAGTCCACCCCAAAGTCTGGGGAGGGAAGGATGGAGTCTGCTTCCCACTACTCCTCCAGCCATCCCCTGACTCGGATTTGGAAGTAGTAGACTACAATGGCAGGGGTGAGGAATTCTC
Organism: Pseudo-nitzschia multiseries; assembly: GCA_037355745.1. NCBI lineage: Eukaryota > Bacillariophyta > Bacillariophyceae > Bacillariales > Bacillariaceae > Pseudo-nitzschia > Pseudo-nitzschia multiseries. The sequence continues at coordinate 46,653 of CM074782.1, read as the reverse complement.
CCACCTCATCTGCAATTGCTCTTCGGAGGGGCATCTGCTGGATCTTGAGCCTGCAGAGGCCTTGTTGGTAGCTGGTGACGACATCATGGTTGAGTCCTAGGATGGTGGCTAGGACGGCCAGGTAGCTCTCCAGCTGGGTGGTGGCTTCAGTCCAGTCGACAGGGATGTAGGCCTTTGTCTTCTGGAGCTCCAGGGAGTCCTTCAAGGTGAGGGAGTTGCCTTCAGTGGAGATCATAGTGTCATATGCTGCCACAGTGGCGGCTGCCTCCTGCTCCCTTTTCAGGGTGGCAGCAGACCCCCCCGGGGGTGTGAAAGCCATGGGGAGTATTCCATCTGCCACATCAAAGGGGTCAGTACCATGGAAGTTGCCATCCTGGAACCTCTTGAGAGCGGCGGTGGTAATCAAGGGGCTTGGATCCCCAACTCAGATGCCCTGGCTGCCACTTGGCTTTGGAAAATCATGTGGGTCCTCTCGTGCTTGCTCTTTTGAGCCCAGGCCTGGTAGATAGGGGGGAGGTTTGCTTCTTCCTGTTTACCACTGAGCAGAAGCAAGCGCTGGGTGTACAAGGGGCCCCAAGTGGTCCTCACTGACTGCGACCGCTTGTGGTCCATATTCTCACTTAGCTTTAGTTGGTGGTCTGTGAGGGCCGTGACTGCTGCTGTGAGTGCTGGGTCTCCAGGTGGATCCCCAGGTCGCTCCAGTTCTGGCAGGTCCCGGTACATCACCTTGAGCTTTATGTAGTTGGTAAGGCCTGTCCCACTTCTAAAGAATGGACCTGGCTGCTGGAGCTTGGGGCTGCCACTGGGTTCTGTAGCTGTAGTCCCGGCTAACCTGAGAGTGTTAAACAGAGGGATGCAGGACTCCATTAGCCCCGCCATGTTGAGCCAAGGATGGAGGACCTCCATGGCTTGTTTTGGAGAGAGCCCCTTTCCCAAGAGAAAGTGCACCAACTCAAAGGGAATGAAGAAAGACTTGTGGACCCGTATCAACTCAGAGTGGGCGGTCCCCTCTGGTATCACTGGGATGGACAGGGGGTGCGCCTCCAATTCCGCCAGATGATGATCCAGGGTTAGCACCCGCGTGGCTGTTGTGGGGGACAGCATGGCTGAATCTACTAGCACCAGTTCCCCAGCTTCCCCTTCATTGTCGTCCAAGTACCCAAAGGCCTTGTTTTTGTTGGGGCTGTGTTGAGCCAAGGGCCCCGGGTACTTTCGAAGGCCATGCACCAATCAGAGGCAGGGCAGGCCTTGGGAGTCAGCTACAAAGATCCCCAGCGCGCCCACAGCCTCAGCCTCAAAGAGGTTGAGTAGATGGTCCAAGAGGACCTGGGGGGGGGGAGGCCAGAGTGAAGTAGCTAAAGATGGTGGCATAAGCTTTGTTTCGCTCTGCCGTGCTCCCAAATGGGCTTGGAGTAGCCCGGAAGTACTCTGAGTAGGTCAACATGTGGATTGTCGGCGGTATTAGGAGCTGCAGCCCGGTAACCAAGTGCGGTATTCGACTCGCGTGGATGGGAAGTCTACTCGCTGCTGTGTGCGAGGGGATGCTTGTTGCGGGACGTCGGAGTCGGAAGTCTACTCGCTGCTGTGTGCGAGGGGATGCTTGTTGCGGGACGTCAGAGTCGCGGGTATCAAGGCCGGGCCTATTGTAGTGACAAGGGGGAGCGGTTACGGTGTGAGTGTGTTAGTAATAAACTGGCGCTGCCGTTTCGTCGATGCGGTCGATAGTACTAGCTTCTTTGGCACTTGTTGCCTTCGGTTGCGTCACGAGGGTTCGAGATAGGATGACTATCGCTGCTGATAGGCTGTCGTACGGGTACAATAGGATGACTATTGGACCAGGACGGATTTGCCTTTTTACTTATTCTATTACTAATCGTTTTAGGAACAGAAAGAGTGAGCTGCTTGCTTTTCCGGGAGGTATGATCCTTTACAGGCTTGTTCTAGTGCTAACCTGTAATTTCGATTGCAGACGCGTCTTTTGGTCGCAAGCCCATCCGTACGAGCTACCGTGATACAGTGACACATCTTATCCGGTGATATAGGGAATCGATTGTATTGTTCTGGTAGGGAGTGTAGGCTTGCGCTTTGCTGGAGGAATCCTTTGCCGGCTTGTTACGGATAATCGAGGTTTGAGCGTGTGCTTAGAAGCTGGTTTTAGTGATACAGGGAATCGATCGTGTAGATCGTAATTCTTCTGGTAGGGCGTGATACAGGGAGTCAATCGTGTGATACAGGGAATCGATCGTATTCCTTCTGGTAGGGCGTGCAGTAGGCTTGCGCTTTGCTGGAGGAATCCTTTGCTGGCTTGTTGAGGCTATCGGGGGGTCGAAGCGTGTGCTTAGAAGCTGGTTTCAGTGATAGTGAAATCTAGTAGATTTCTACCAGATTTCTACTTCCCCCGGTCTGGCTCTCTACCGGTTGTAGGGAGTGCCACGTGGCACTATCATTACTTTCATTCGGCTCGCTACATCAATTCGCACCTCGGCTATCACTCACTACATTCGTGATAGCCTCAGTAGCCAGCCTACTTGTAGTACTGTATGTGCAATGCTTGTAGTTCATGGGTGTGTTGGTGGGTTAAGCAATTGCTAGAGGGTGAGCCGGGAACTCCAGCCTGTCGGTTGTTTTGCAGGCTGTAGTCCGGTCCCTTAGTTTGCTGTGCCCACACACACCGGCGCACAGCCTGGCTTAACAGCTTGGGCAGTTAAGCCTTTGGCTGTTAAGCCTTTTCTGCCATTGGGCCACAAAAGCCACAGGGTGGGAGCTGG
>CM074782.1:0-43385 GCA_037355745.1 Pseudo-nitzschia multiseries | reverse complement strand
ACGTCACATAAACGATGCTCGTGCTTTCGTAAAATTCGTGCGATATTTTAAAATATTCCGAAACATTTTGTTGCGCGCACAATAAATAATTCTCTACCTATTTTTGCACGCAACAATTTCAAGTAGGACTATTTTCCTATCCATATTTTCACCCCTTGTTTCATGGTTGCTTCCAAATTTTTCTATTCTACAATTTTGTTTCATGCTTACCCCGTTAATATTTACTCGCCATTGAATTTTTGTTATTTTCCACACGAAACTCATCTTTTGTAATAATATCCTCTATGTACACTGATATTGTCGTAGCGTTGATACCATTTTCTGAACAAATATACGAGCTTCTTGATAACCAGCAATGTATTCTGTTACGTCACTTTCACGTTACTCACACTATCTTTTTCGAATATCAAAATCCAACAACCATATTTTTGTACTTATAAGAAAATATTTTATCCGCATTTGCAATACTCTCCGACATTTTACAATATTCACGCTAAGCTTATCAAATACGGAAATACAACAAACATATTTTGTAACAAATACGAAAGTATTTTATCAGCCTTTGAAATTATCTTGTTTATTGTATTATATTCGAACAGAAGACCCGGAACAATATTGTGCAAACCATAAAATAATAATGAACTAGCCGTTCTACTATTGATGTTGATATCATCCATTACTCTTGTTCGTTTTTATTGTATTCCATGAAAAATTTGTAGTCCTCATCATCTTCGCCAAGAATCTCAACCAAGGTACGTTTTCGCTTCCGTGTTTTTCCCTCTTTGTTCTCCTCCTTATCTTGTTGTTTACGATTGCTATTTTGCTTTTGGTACATTTTAAGTATTTCCGTCTCTAATTCTTTTGACTGTTGTTCCTCCCTTCGTTCTTCTAATTCGCTTACTAGGTATTCGTAAAGATCTTGTCCCTCGTTACTCCACCCCTCCTTATTTCCAGACTTACCGTCAGTGAATTTTTTTCTCAACCTCGTGCCCTTTGTTGTGTTTATCCACGAGTCGTAGTCGTTGTAAAGGAAAAGCAATGCAAAAGCTTCATCGCTTGGTGTGAAAATGGTACTGATTGTCATTCTGACTGATTTTCTTTTGAAGTCTGTCTGTTTTGGTGACACAGCTCCAAGAATTCTTTTCATGAAGTATTTGAATTCTGGTGAATTTTTCCGCCGATAGTCTTCGTGCAATTGGTACCTATTTTCTGAGTTAACGTCTTGTGTGTCCGTGATTAGAACCGTTCCTGGGAAACTATCTGGTATCTGGTTGTTTCTTTTATCGTCTACGTGTCAGTGTTAATACGACCAAAATGTTAGAATGGATTATGAACGATTGCATGCCGGCAGTCATTTTCTTGTTGGTTGCGTACCTTTGTAGTTTTTCCTGGCAAGAGTTTGAGCATTGTGCCTACACGCAGTCACTGCTCGGCAATAAATTCCACTCCACTTTTGGTCTTTTATATCGATTGTATTTGGTATTTCATTGTTATTCGCTTGTTTTACAATTTTGAATATCGTCGCCTTCACGAATGTAATCTCTGGCGGGAATTTAAATTTCCTGAATGCTTTTTCTTTGACGTGTTTGACAATGTTGTTTTCCAAGTTATCGTTATCGTTTTGTTTTGTTGTCAGTAGAATATTTCTGTTGCTACTGTTGGTGGTTGTATATGTTTGGCTATCGTTTGTGTTTGTGCGGTAACTTCCCGATACACTGCTGTTTGGGCTGTTTGTGTTATGGGTAACAATGGTTCTACCTGTCACCGGACTGCAACTAGTACTCAGTTCCACCATAATTTTTTTGTTAACTCGTGCACATCAACTTACCGTTTTTACCTTTGATTGATTTGTCGCGCTATTTTTATGATAATAATGTTGTTTGTAGGAATCGTTTGGTATTTTTTTTTCATTCCTACTGTACACACTGTAAGCTCTTGATTTACTGTCTCCAAGGAATAGCTGTATTTCAACTAATTGTACTATCTGTGAGTGTTGTTCTTGTACTGTCGCCTGCCTATCTTATTTTCGAGCGTGCCGTGATATTCTGGAATGTGGAGTCCTCAAAATTTTGGCGCGGACCCGAACATTTTGTTCTTCCCTACCCTACCGTACTTACCCTACGGTACCATATCATTCCATATTTATTTATCTACTTATTGTTTTTCAATTTTCTGCAACGGCGTTGCAGTAAATTCTATATTTTGGGTGGTTGACACTCCCCCCTTAATTAATTATGGATTGGATCACAATTTGTAGGTTCAACGGAGTGAATTTTTTTTGTTGTTGTTTTGTTGCTTTCTGATGAGTATTTTTTTGAATGTATATTTTTTTTAGGTGATATTTTACATAATTTCCGTTCTATTTTTTGCACTTAATTTGTACCGGCGATACCTTCGATATTGTCATTGTTTTTTTTGTAATGGAATCCTTACAGAGTTGCAGAGTTAGTGTTTCACGCGTCCCCATGCTCCACAAGGAACGGGATAGTTGTTATATTCCTCTATATCTTCCGGCGAATTCCAACGTTTTTCGTAAAGACTTAGCCATTTCTCAATTTTCCACTCGTTTTCGTCTTGTTCGCTCTTTCCCCCCCTGTTTGTCACTTCTTTTACCTTCCGTTTTTTCTTTTTCGACTGTTTTCTTGCTTTGTTCATGAACGAATCCCACTTATGTTTTGTACATTTTTTTTCCGTGTTTTTGTTATTTATGTTCTCTTCTTTAATTGGCGGCAATATTTCTTGTGTTGAGTACCACTCGTTATCGTCTTTTGATCTGCAATACCATTCCAATCTGTCAGTTTCGATGATTGCCTCATTCGTCATTTTGCGCCAGTTGTTGAACCAAATGTACGTCATACAAGGACGGTTCCCAGGGTGGTAATGTATACATTCTTTTATGTGTTCTCTTGCCTCCGGTGTCAGATTACTCCATTTTTTTGCCGGGAAAGTACGACCGTCTTGTATCATTCTCTCTCGTTCTATTGATTTTACTTCCGGTCCAATACCCACGTTGTCGTAGCACTTAATGTCTTCCGATGTTTTCAATGCGGGATAACCACATGTAATGTATGCAAGAATGACTCCCATTGCCCATACATGGTCCATCCCGTCAGTGTTCCCTTCTTTGTAGTCGGGAAATACTTCGTCGGTTATGTACTTGAAGCATTGTTCCCAAATGTTCAAAGCTTCGTCCTCCTCGAAATGTCCTTTTTTGCTGTTGAGTCTTTGTCGCACTTCTTCTATCTTCTGGCATCCACTAAGGATTGTGTTAACCAAGTGTCCGTTTTTGGCACACAAGGCATCAAATCCTGTTTCGAAATGATACAGAAACGGGTTTCCGTCGTTGTTTACATCATCGTGGTTTAGCTCGTGCATCTGTTTGTTGTAATCCTTGGAGAAGACAGTACCCCGGGTTGGCACAACTGTTGTTCTGTGTGTCGGTTTCGGTGTTTTGCTTTTCATTTTCCTGTTATTTCCCATTTGTAACGCAGTCATGCACCTATTTGTACCACAGTACACCTAACGTTCGTACTCCCACGCCGCATCATAAAGTTGGTATTTGTTGTTTTCTCCAGGCGTTGTAACTTGCAGTTTTTGGTTGTGGCTGCTTTTTCCCGTTCACGCATAATTCTTACTATTTTTACGTACCCGTACCAACACTACGACGGTGCACGCAAATAGTCTGATTCAAAAACAGACAAGCTTCTTTAAGTAATGTAACTTTCCTCATCTGCATGCGATTGGTTTCTTGATATATCGTTGAGATGAACGTGTCCGGTGGATCGATACCTCCATAGAGATGTGTACAAGATGTATTCTTCGTACTTCCTTGGTACTATTTTTTTAATATGGTATTGGTACGACGCACATAAATTGTCTGACTCATAAACAGACTAGCGTTAAGTAGTGTAACTTTTCCCCTTTGGATAAGATTGGTTCTTGATATACCGGTAGAGGTGAACGTGTCCATTGGATCGATTCCCCCGTAGACATATGTCCGAGGTGTGTCCTACGTATTATTTTTGTATAAATTTTTTATTATTGTAGTATTGGGACGGTGCACACCAATTATATGGTTCAAAAACTGACTAGCTTTATGTAGTGTAACTTTTCCCGATCACGTATAATTGGTTGTTGATATAGTGGTGAACGTGTCCAGTGGATCGATTCCTCCGTTGAGATCTGGTGTACCAAGGGTAGTCTCCGTAAATTTTGGTTATTAGTTTTTTGATTTTTGTATGAACAAGTAACCAAATTAGTAGTGTTTCTCCTTTACTTTTTGAGTGTCAAAGTGTGTTATTTTCTGAAATGTTTGGATGAATATTGCTCATACTATGGATTGGGGAGACTATGAAACCATATTGAGAAGTCACAGCCTTATATTTTAGTCATTATGAATTTTCTAATATTGTTTGTCCCTGGCCATGCATGTACCAAAATAGTCAGTCGTAGTACTTATTTTTAGAGTGGAAATGTGTTGCATTGACTGCAATTTCAGGATGAATAGTGTTCATACTATGGATGGGGTACACTGTGCTGAAACCAACTGGACAAGAAGCAGGCTGATACTTTAGTCAGTATGAATTTTAGAATAATGTTTGTCCCTGGACATGCATGTACCAAAATACTGAGTCCTAGTCAGTTTTGAGTGCAAATGTGTGGCATTGACTGTAATTTCAGGATGAATATTGCTCATACTATGGATTGGGGAGACTATGAAACAAACTGGACAAGAAACAGGTTGATACTTTAGTCAGTGTGAATTTTAGAATAATGTTTGTCCCTGGACATGCATGTACCAAAATACTGAGTCCTAGTCAGTTTGGAGTGCAAATGTGTGGCATAGACTGCAATTTCAGGATGAATATTGCTCATACTATGGATTGGGGAGACTATAAACCAAACCGGACAAGAAACAGGCTGATACTTTAGTCAGTATGAATTTTAGAATAATGTTTGTCCCTGGACATGCATGTACCAAAATACTGAGTCCTAGTCAGTTTGGAGTGCAAATGTGTGGCATTGACTGCAATTTCAGGATGAATATTGCTCATACTATGGATTGGGGAGACTATGAAACAAACCGGACAAGAAACAGGCTGATACTTTAGTCTGTATGAATTTTAGAATAATGTTTGTCCCTGGACATGCATGTACCAAAATACTGAGTCCTAGTCAGTTTTGAGTGCAAATGTGTGGCATTGACTGCAATTTCAGGATGAATATTGCTCATACTATGGATTGGGGAGACTATGAAACAAACTGGACAAGAAACAGGTTGATATTTTAGTCAGTGTGAATTTTAGAATAATGTTTGTCCCTGGACATGCATGTACCAAAATACTGAGTCCTAGTCAGTTTGGAGTGCAAATGTGTGGCATTGACTGCAATTTCAGGATGAATATTGCTCATACTATGGATTGGGGAGACTATAAACCAAACCGGACAAGAAACAGGCTGATACTTTAGTCAGTATGAATTTTAGAATAATGTTTGTCCCTGGACATGCATGTACCAAAATACTGAGTCCTAGTCAGTTTGGAGTGCAAATGTGTGGCATTGACTGCAATTTCAGGATGAATATTGCTCATACTATGGATTGGGGAGACTATAAACCAAACCGGACAAGAAACAGGCTGATACTTTAGTCAGTATGAATTTTAGAATAATGTTTGTCCCTGGACATGCATGTACCAAAATACTGAGTCCTAGTCAGTTTGGAGTGCAAATGTGTGGCATTGACTGCAATTTCAGGATGAATATTGCTCATACTATGGATTGGGGAGACTATGAAACAAACCGGACAAGAAACAGGCTGATACTTTAGTCTGTATGAATTTTAGAATAATGTTTGTCCCTGGACATGCATGTACCAAAATACTGAGTCCTAGTCAGTTTTAGAGTGCAAATGAGTGGCATTGACTACAATTTCAGGATGAATATTGCTCCTACAATGGATGGGGTAGACTATGAAACAAACTGGACAAGAAACAGGTTGATACTTTAGTCAGTGTGAATTTTAGAATAATGTTTGTCCCTGGACATGCATGTACCAAAATACTGAGTCCTAGTCAGTTTTGAGTGCAAATGAGTGGCATTGACTGCAATTTCAGGATGAATATTGCTCCTACAATGGATGGGGTAGACTATGAAACAAACTGGACAAGAAACAGGTTGTTACTTTAGTCAGTGTGAATTTTAGAAGAATGTTTGTCCCTGGACATGCATGTACCAAAATACTGAGTCCTAGTCAGTTTGGAGTGCAAATGTGTGGCATTGACTGCAATTTCAGGATGAATATTGCTCATACAATGGATGGGGTAGACTATGAAACAAACTGGACAAGAAACAGGCTGAGACTTTAGTCAGTATGAGATTTAGAACAATTTTAGTCCCCTCTGGCATTGCTGCATGTACCCAAATAGTGATTCCTAGGCAGTTTTCGAGTGCAAATGTGTGGCATTGGCTGCATGAAACAGAATCGACCAGAAATCTTCTACTTATACTTGAGTCAGTTTTAAAATTTATTAGTCCTAGTAATATTAGTTAGTATGTTTATGATTGTGCGAATTAGGCTGCAATTTCATGATCAATATTTCGCATAATATTGATTGAATAAAGAACTATGAAGTATAATGGATAAGTTACAAACGGATGCTTGCATTTGGTGTAACATAGTATGCCTCACTCATCCAATCTTGGATGATTTGGTGGAACTGGTGCTGTACTCTGACACGGTTGAGGTTGTGTCAGAAGATGAATCGGATATGTCAGAAGATGAATCGGATACCTCCTCACTTCCATCCGTCGGGTCACGAATCCCAACATCCTTGCTGAAACATTTTACTAAATCCGATACTTTTTTAATGCGTCGAGGGTTGGTTTCTTTCAGGCCGGAAATCTGAAAGTATGGGCAAAATTGTCGTTTCTCCCCCACCTTACGTTTGTGGAAAGTACATATATAACCCGCCACTCGTTCATATTGGTCGTAGTATCCGAAAACGTACCTATAAACTTCTCCAATTTCAACTGGTCCGTTTTTTTCTGGAGTATAACGAACTTGTTCGTTTAGTTCGTAAATAGGAAACAATATCTCTGGATCCTGATCTTTCAACAGCACAGAACATTGGAATTCTTCACGTTTGGTTTCCTTCTCGTTGATCTTGATAGGATAAACTTGCAGTGTTACAGTGGCGTTAAGATGATTTTTTGCAACATCTATAATCATTTCTTCGCTTTCATTTGAACCCTTTTTTTCACCGGTATTAGTCGTTGTGTCAGTCAAACCAGTATCCTTGGAATTACCCTTACTTGTGTCAATTCCCGATTCTTTAGATTCGTTTGGCTTATTTTTCGACCCCTTACTGGTTACTTTCGATCCACTGATGTTCTTTCTCCCATCGTTGATATTGTTCGTCTTGCCAACATTGTCACCGTCAACGTTATCATCCCAGGGTGGTATGAATCCACGCTTGGAATCATTTGTCGTATTGAGATTGAAAGTAACCCATCCTACCCGGTATGTGTTATTTGATTTATTGAACTCCTTGATTTGAACCTTGGATCTTTTGAAGCAATCCCAAGTTAGAAAGTCCGATGGTTCGTAAAAAACAAAGTCACGACCCTGGAGGTGTTCGAATGCCAGATTCAATTCTCCCTTTCCCTTTCCATAATTGTTCACAACCTTATCGTCCAAAAATTGAACTACAAGGTTAGCCGATGATAGATCATCCGACTTTTCCAACAAATATATTGCTAGTTTTTCTGTCAACGGGGTAAATATGGTACCCATTTCTGGGAGGTAGCTATACTGAATGAATGTTTCCACCCAAGTATGACGTTGGAGAACTTCCGGATCAATTACGAATATCTCACGGAACACGTATGGAATGTGTTCCATAAAAACTCGTTGGTGCACCTCTTGTTGTGAGTTAACATCGTATTGAAGGAATCTTGTAACACAAGTTTGATTCTTATGTTGTTCTTCCAATCCGGACAGTTCCAAAATACCTCTTACAAGTTCTTCTGGTTTATCGTCAAAATTGACATGGGCAAATTTTGTCTTACTCAGAACACATGCCGTTGGGAAAATGTACAATCGATCATTCCTTTGAAAATACGGAACACTTCCCTCCGTCGATTCGGTGACCATTGCTCCTTTTAGAAAATTCCTCTCGGTCAATACCAAATCTTCAATGGTTTCCATCACATGATCGTAACTGACAAATGATTGGTTATTGGTTTTGAAGACTTTTGGTATCATTTTCTCACAAACATTGTCAATTGAACAATCAAAGGACGAACCAACGCCGTCGACTCGAATCATTGATGCACATAGTACTTGAGAAATGATCAAATTACATGCTGTTTCCAACGAATCGACCACGTTTACCCCAATCTTGTTCCCATGTTGGACAAATTTTGTTATAAGCCATTGATGCACCAAATATAGGATTCCTTTCGGCACCTTGAAATATGCCAGATCTATTTTTCCGGTTCCATGTTTGCATGGCGACAGGGTGACAAGGTCCTCATCATGATCGAAATGTATGTTGTAATATTTTGTGACCGTGTGCTGGTAGTGGATGACGTAGTGGAAAACCAATTGAGTATTGAGTGGTAATAACACTTTACCCGTTTCCGGAATTTTCGTGTCCCCTTGTCGATGAAATCCTACTGGAACCCACTTCTCCCCAGAAAGTACCGTGGTGCCCAAGACGAATGAATTGTTAATTAATTCGGGTAAGTAATACTGATAAAAACCTTCGTGTGTCAATACTTTGATGTCGACGTGTCTCATGTCGATGATGGTACAAATGGTTTTCGCCTTCCCTTGAAAGCGTAACCAATGTTCACGAATGAGCTCCTGAAAAGCAGTTTCTCGTTCCGTAATCTTCATCAACTTATTGTTTGACACAATAAGTTCTTTAAACTCGATGTTTTCCGTTCGTAAGGATTTTAAGCATTCAATACGCTGCTTCTTGAAATGTTTGTCTAAGTCCACCTGATTGCAGCTATGAGTCATTGAAACACGTAGAGAGGTCTTTGCCATAAGGCAGTCCAAGAAGTTCCTCATTGATCTGACGTATCCTTTCAACTGACTGGGAGAACAATTGTCGCCTTTGGTATGGAAACACAAATCCTCAGACGAAATATCCGACCCAGGTGGATACTTCACATTCTTCATGTACCAAACCAATATCTCACGGTACATTATCATGTACTTCTTCATTGTAACGTAGTTGACGACGTTGCGCCCATAAATAGCATCCACGCCTGATGTGTCGTTAACATTCTTCAACAGTGACTCGAACCTATCCCACTTGTTCGCCATGTCGTAGTCATTGAATCGATCGGTTAATTGCTTCCTGCTCAAAAATTTCAACACTCCAGTCATACCGTTGTCAATTTCAAACAAAAATAAATCCACCATGACGTTTATTTGATGGGGAATAGGCCCTAAGTCACTTAAGGTTGTATCGGGTTTTTTCTTCTTTCCCTTCCCCTTCTTCTTTTCCGCAGAGTTAGTAGTAGACATTGACTTCCGGAAATCTGGTGTAGGTTCGGATTCAATAATTTTTGATACAAGGTAAACCCTCGTCAACAATGCAGTGAAACATGTTGTAACCTCAAGACTGAGGTTCCTCACAAACTCCTCTGTTCCATATGACTCACCCTTCAAAGCCTTTGTAAGGGTATTAATTACTGCCTGTCGATGATCTCTTTGATCGGTATCATGTTTGTCAAGACTATTGGTTGGTGGGTCTTTCAATCTACCCTTCTTACAACTTGTCGTTTTCTCATTTGAATTTGGGTTGGCACCGCGCTTGCGAGCACTATTAGTCGTAGGTGTCATTGGCAATGTAAAATGTTATCAGTATTTGAGACAATCTTTTTATTGTTTGAAAACATTGAGAATCACTGTTGTGTGAATCTAGTTTACCCGAGTTACGAGCAAACATTGAATGAAAGAAGGATAGTAGTACAACTTGAAACTTCTTTCACCAGATATCACCACTCACGTAGCGACGCGACGGTGGTAATCATGTCTCAAAAACCATTTCTCAAAAAATCGATTATGTAGAAGGTACCCGTAAACGTGTCCTTGTTCTCGTAAAGACGTTCTACCACTAACCTGAGAAATAGTTAAACAATATCGTCACAATAATTGGACAAATAAAACCTGCAACGACGAATGCAAGGGCGGGGATTTGTCTGTGAATCCGTTGGGATCAAAAAACCATTGTTTGTAACTGGAACCGCCGTTCCCGAAAAACGGAAAAAAGGGTTTTTTGGGTGGAATGAAAGGTGAGAAGAAGAAAAGATAAAAAGGAACATTTTCCAATTTGGAAAATGGCCCCATCGCTGAATTGTTCCATTGTGTGTACAAAAGTACAGTCGTATGAACACCTAGTAGCGCTAAATAGGGAAAAGGGCATTGGTTGGTGTAACTCCGTTGCCAAAAAACAAATGATCCGATCGCTGAATTGGTGCAATTTGTGTAGAAACGTACAGTCGTATGAAACTTTTCACGCTAAATACTAAAAAGGGCTTTTGTTGCAACGCCGTTGTCAAAAAAAAAAAAATGGTCCGATCGATGATTTGGTGCATTTTGTGGGGTACAAAGGTACTTTGGTATGACCATTACTACTATCGTATGAACCATGACGCTAACTACGTATGAACCATATCACGCTAAATAACAAAAATACCATTTGTTGCAACGCCGTTGCAAAAAAAACAAAAAGTAAAATACTTAACGGACCAATGTAATTCTGACGTTCGAAGTTTGTTGTACTGTTGTATGATCCATATCACGCTAAATACCAAAAAGACCATTTGTTGCAACGCCGTTGCAAAAAAAAAAAGAACATAATACTTAACGAACCAATATCATTCTGACGTTCGAAGTTTGTTGTACTGTTGTAGTATGATCCATATCACGCTAAATACCAAAAAGACCATTTGTTGCAACGCCGTTGCAAAAAAAAAAAAGAACATAATACTTAACGGACCAATATCATTCTTACGTTCGAAGTTGTTTACTTAGCAGAAAATGTATGGAACTGGTGGTGTCATTCTTACGTTCGAATGTTGATACTTGATCTATCACACGAACCGATGTCGTCCTTACGTTCGAAGTTTGATATAACTACTTTGTACGGAGTAGTAGTTAGCTTACAATGAAAGTATGTTGCTCACTAACTTCGGTCACTTTTTTTCACTTTCCGACAAACATCAATTTCCAACTTATCTGAGTAGAGTGTTGTTTCTTTCCAACAACACTCCGTCCGAGAACGTGGGATCCGACCCTCTTCGTCACATGCCTTAGGGCGACGATGTCACGAGCACAACGATCCGTTCTCAGATATTTCAGTCCGATATAACAGCCTTGTACTGCAAAAGAAGTAGAAAGCATTCGATTAGGGATTAGTTGCTGGAAAGATATTCTTGTTTGGACGGCCGCCTTACATAAACATCTTGAAAGCACAAAATCTGCATCAATTGCCTATATATCAACAGGAACAAGTCCCTGTTTTTCGTGACATAGGAATTACTACAAGTCTGCAAATCAACGGCAGCAGAAAGAACAAAGCCGGCAACAAGGTATCGGTGGCATTGGTAAAACAAATCAGAACACGCAACGGTACGAATGAGAGAGATCAACAACAATGATAATACTTCCTTCTTCATGGCTGATAATGTATTTCCTTACTTCTCTTTTTCTTCTCATTATCATAGGACAGTATCGGAGCAACGAATTGGAAACAAGGGATTGGCAATCTTGAAAGCACAAAATCTGCATCAATTGCAAGGTATCGGTGGTATCCTTGCAGCGACAGCCACAGCGCCAAGCAGCAGCGAGAGCGGCAATCGGCAGCCACAGTGGCAGCGGCAGCGCCAAGCAGCAGCGAGAGCAACAGCGGCAGCGACAGCCACAGCGGCAGCGGCAGCGGCAAGCAGCAGCGAGAGAAACAGCGGCAATCGGCAGCGACAAAAAGCGGCAAGCGGATAGCGGCGAATCATTGGCTTCGAATTGCTACACGTACTCCAACCATGACAAGAAATCAGTTCTCGGACCGGGCTATGAAGCAAAAAAGAGATAGGAAACATGAGAAAAGAAGAAAGCAGAGAATGTCATCGAACTTTGTTAGGATTGCAGCACCGGTGTCAACGAGCCATAAAACTTATACAAAGTTGTCCGACATAAAACCGATGAAGAACGAAAGGACAAATAGGCGTAGTACTTGCAAAGATTGTGTCAGTACAATAGCGTTGAAAAACAAAGACAGAACAACTGTGGTCAAAGGAAAATACATGGAGACAAACTGGGGTGGCAAAATAGGAGGAAAGAAAAAGTATCAACCGGAACAGGCTTTGTTGATAGATAAATTCGATAGATTGGATAGTAGGAACGACGAGCATATTGTTGCGTTTGACGAGAATAATCCGTCGTTGCGCATTTTCGCAAAAGTTTCCAGAAAATTTGCCAAGCGACACCTTGCTACGAAGAATAATATCAAACTGTTAAGAAAGTTTGCTCCGGAAATTGTTGGATCCAAACCGACAGTTGCCAGAGGTCAGAAGCGCGGCAGTATCAACGATGATTATGCTATCATTGGAGTTAGACCAGAAAGATTGTCTTCCAACAATGGTGAGTACGTGTTCAAAAGTCATGTGAAACCAAACATGAAACTGGAGCTGGAACACACGACAGTGAGAATTGTGAAGCATATGCATCATAGTTTAACACACATCGAACCATTTGTTGAGGATGAAATGGATGTGTTGTCTCAGATTCTGACTCGTACGCAGCTCAATGCCATTGGGAAACAGGCATTAGCTTTTTCGATTGGTCGAAATTACCATTCTCGATGCCATGTTGATGATGACATGTATTATACTCGTTTAACAGTCATAGCTCCGTCGGGAGTGCATGCTGACGAAGTGATTTATTATTTTGTCTTCCCAACGTACCGCATCAAAGTGCCGTTGCGTTCTGGGGATACTCTGCTCTTTAATCCGTTAGTGTTTCATAGCTGTTCGAATCCCAAATACGAAGGGTGTTATATTATGAGCGCCTATGTATCGCGCAAAACTATACTAAGAAGTAATCCATTATAATAATAACTTGATACTCATGACAAAAAATTTATGACTGTACCGTACTAGTACTATACCGTCGAAAATACAGGAAAAGGGCATTTGGTGCAACGCCGTTGCAGAATATAGAAAAACGCTAAATAAACATGAGAAGGGGGGTATGATTGTACCATACTAGTATACAATCCAAAAAACGGGAAAAGGGCATTTGGTGCAACGCCGTTGCAGAATATAGAAAAACGGTAAATAAACATGAGAAGGGGGGTATGATTGTACCATACTAGTATACAATCCAAAAAACGGGAAAAGGGCATTTGGTGCAACGCCGTTGCAGAATATAGAAAAACGGTAAATAAACATGAGAAGGGGGGTATGATTGTACCATACTAGTATACAATCCAAAAAACGGGAAAAGGGCATTTGGTGCAACGCCGTTGCAGAAAATAGATAAACGCAAATTACACATGAAAAGGTGGGTATGATTGTACTGTACTGGTATACCATCCAAAATACGGGAAAACGGCATTTTGTGCAACGCCGTTGCAGAAAATAGAAAAAGACAAAATATACAGGAAAAGGGTGGTACGACTGTACCGTACTAGTATACCATCCAAAACACGGGAAAAGGGCATTTGGTGCAACGCAGTTGCAGATAATAGAAAAACGCAAAATACACATGATAAGGGGGTATGATTGTATTATACTAGTATACCATCCAAAACACGGGAAAAGGGCATTTGGTGCAACGCCGTTACAGAAAATAAAAAAACGCAAAATACATCTGAGAAGGGGGGTATGATTGTACCATACTAGTATACAATCCAAAACACGGGAAAAGATAATAAACTTGTTCATTGAAGTCATGTGCTGTTTTCACCATCTCGTACTATTGATTGTAAATCCTTCTTTTCCAGTGAAGCCATTGTCTCGCGGAAATTAAACAACCATTGTTCACGATTACCCAGCACAAAATATTGGTCAGGACTACCATGGTTTCTAACAACGGCAGCTTCGGACTCAATGGCGTTGCAGTCGAACAAATACAATTTGTTCCGAAGCTCACCTAGCTTTACCAACGCATGATGGTGTTTTTTTCCTTTGTCCCTCTTGCTCGGTATGGGGTCTGCAGAAACAAAGCAACGAGCGACGGCATAATAACCATCGTGCACTAATTCGAAACCACTAACGGAGCTACCCACGGGGAACGGACCTTCGAGGTAAAGCAGGCACAGAATCTGACATGGATAAACTTTCAGTCCACGTCCATCAAGGAGGTCGAGTTGAAAATTAGCCCAATCGTACCATACATTGGACAATTGTCCAGAATCAGACTTAAACGATGGGTGGGCACGAAACAATAATTTCATCTCGCGAGATTGGTCATACCTCTTGTGCTCCGTGGTTCCAAAAACCTTGCTGCTGCCCACAGCCGGTAGGACCACGTCACAACAAAATTTGAGAACATCAGATGGAAACCAGGGTAAACTTGAGTTTTTTTTTTCATCCCACTTCATGTAAGGGAGACCATTCATCACACCAATCCAAAACGAAGACCCACCTGACCAACCACCCTCCTTAGGATGATTTGGTCCGGTTATGGGTCTATGTTCGAACAAATCAAATTCACGGTCAAGTCGATCAATAGTTCGATACTCCATCACTCGGTTGCAAGTTTGCTTGATAAGTGTGGACTTGTTTCGTTGAGTTCTCTTAGCAGGACCCTTCACTTCAGTTTTATGATTGCTCTCACTCGCGGCAGAGTCCCACCCAGTTGGAGGACCAAATAATCTCATGTACTGTGATAAATGAAAATACATGTGATTCTTCACAAGATTGTTACCCTCTCCCTTACTTCGTTGAAGATTGTTATTTATACAGTTAATGAAAAGAACAACCATTTTGTCCACATTCAAAACACCTTTCTTGTCGTGTTTGAAAACCTCGTCGAACGTTCCAGCATACTTTAGGAACTCTTCCATACCCAACAACAACTCAATGGCGTAAATACGTCGGTCAATTTCCTCTTCACACTTTCTGCTCTTGTTCTCGAGATTGGAAGGAGTCTTTCGAGACAACAACAATTGACGACCTCCAGCAGACAGAAGTGACAGCATCTGAATATAAAGCATTCCAATGTACTGGTTACCCTCCTTCTTCGCTGTATGTATTGATTCTGAAAAATTGGTTCGTGGGAAGTCACGATCGGATTGCCTCTGGACAGCACCACCGTAGTAACTGGCTAACCTTTCCATCTCACCAAGAAGCCGCTGGTTATTGCCTAAAAAGTCCTCGCGGAACGTCTCTGCTGCACGCTTTGCGCAACCAAGTTGGTGCATATGGAGTCTCTCTCCGGGAGACGCTAGATGAATATTATGTGGGTTTTCCCCAAAATCAAGATCATAAAAAGCGTTGCCGTTATGTACACCATGGTGAGAAATGTTTTTGAAATACTGTTCAACATTCACTCCTTCGCCAACCATTGGAGCAGTAAAATCAGATATGTTCCAGAGCCGAATGGATTGGTACTCTTCCCCATTTTGGTGCTTAGACACTTGCATGTTACCAGTTTCAACTGAAACAGGAACCTTCAAAACATTCACACGAGCGTTAATACCAAGTGCTCTGGGACAATTGCAATGCCTACAGATCATCTTTGAATTCGATGTTTGATAATGACCACAAAGTTGGTCGTGCTGGGGAGTATCACCTATGAAATAAGCAACCGCAAATTTCATTCGAACCGACCATTTCTTCTTGTTCCACGGCAAATTAGACCATTCAATACCATCCGTTTGGTTGCAGGCATCTTTCAAAGATGAAAGAGCAAAACGAAGGCCAGAGTGAAGATTGTTCACATTGTCAATTGATTCGGCACCTTTATCGCCGGGACATGTTGGGTGATAGTATATAGCCTCCCACGCATCCGGCCGGGAGTTTCGAGTTAGGGTGTTGAATATGCCAAGAGTCATGTTCAGTGGGGTAAGAGTGGTTTGACCACTATTGTCAATTGCAATTCCATCCATGTAGAGAATAATAGGAACCAGAATTTCATTCGATCCAGATTTGCATCTCTTCTCCCAAGTGTTGATCCACCATTCACCGTGATGCAGTTCGTCAATATCAATATTCCCTTGAAGTTCTGGATAACGGACGGGTAAGGTGGGGTCTTCAGCATGGGGGAATGACAGATTATCTTCCTTCACCAAAGTCACATTTGTTAATAGGGAATGAAGTGCTTTTTGGAACGACCGGACGTAGATTTGTTTGCGACTGGAAACATCAGCATTCTGTGATTTCTTAGAACACCAGTCAATAAGATGAGGTTCAAACCCATCGCCTTTTATTTCAGGCACAGTTGCGGAAATCTCCTTCATAACACTTGCCCTGGTCTTTATGAGATTGCCTTTAGTCCATGAAAATAAATTAAGCCGCTCCGATTCAATAGCCCATTCATACAATTCCTTCTCGGCAACTAATGGTATGCTATGATTCCGCATGATTTTCATTAACTTGATCTTGACCTTCAATTCGTCAGATATGTTCCTCCCTACATTGGGTGTCGTAATTAATAGCGTGTTTGAAGCACGATGGGAATCGTCAACATCAATGTTGATGCCTTCTTCATCATTGACAATCGAAGAGTGGGGGGCCTCTATGATCTCACTTCCTTCTTCCTCATCGTCATTGTTAGGAAAGAAAAAATTGTCATCGGAGACAGAATCATTGTCATCGTCTATGTTTGATAATTCCTGACCAATCAAGGCACGCCCAATCGATTCGACAGAAGGGTCATACATAACTTGATTGTCAAGCACCTCTGGTAATGCGCCGTCACTACTCTGTGGACCGTTACGGGTGTTCGTTAGACCTAATTGTTGACTAACATCCTCAAGCTTCTTCCTCTTTTTTCTAATGAATACGCAAGATGCAAAATCTACTATCCCCGAAGATTGCGTGAAATAAGAATAGCATGATGCGTCATTCACAATATGGTTCCGAAGACCGGGAGAAACAACTACTCCCGTTTTCTTTCTTCGTCGCGCTGTAAACAAGGGGGGTTTCTTCTTCTTGGTAACCTTCTGCTTTCCGTAACCAGTAGTGATCAGAGGAGAGTCCCGGTAGCAACGTAAACAATATACCTGATATTTAGGTATCGTCACCATCGTTAGTACGATAGCCAGTAATAACAATAGAAATGAGGAAACGATTGAGATTGAAAAATTGCGACCATGCACTGTTTGTTTCAGGCATAAAATTCAGTAACATGCCACTACTTTGGAAACAGATGCCAGTGGGGTAGGAAAATGAAATGTGCATAAAAATATTATGAGTTCGACATTAATTTTAATAAATAGGGTGAAATTACAAAGGGGGACCAGTGGAGTTCGACCCAAATATGCGCGTGATTCTGAAATAACCCTGAATCTCGTTTGTGTGACGGAGCAACTGCTCTTACTGCTGATCCTCTGGTTCAGAACCAGAATAAGACAAGAGCAAGGCACCCAGTTGCATTGAATTGATTGCAATTGGCCGCGGCGGTCTTCTGTCTAATAACTCCAGTGTTCTTATCAACAATGTACAAATTATAGAGTGGCTCGAATATACCTAGGAGCTCCCTGAATACTACGTGGTCGACTCCACAGCAATTCAAAAGGGCTTGATCATTGCCCGATCGATAGAGATAAACAAAAGGAGATTGGCTGTAACGCTTAATTGTTATCCTAGGAGTTCTACAATCCCTTCTTCTCTTATCTTCCTCCCCAAGCTGTGGATTGTTGTAATTGGGAGTTAAGCTATCATAGTAGCCATATCCAAGCAGTGCTAACAACTCCAGGGCCATAGTGATTGTCGTGTTTTGTGAAGGAAAGAGTGTTTGCTTGTATTTGCTTGCTGGAGAGAAATGTGAGTGTTTTAGCGAGGATAGCTACTAGTAATTCGTATCAGCAAAGCCAATCGTCATCGTACGGTACATGAAATTTTGAAATTTTCAACTGCCAGCCTACCGGCCAAAATAGGCCGGTAGGTGGTGCGGGTAGTGATTAAACAGACAGTTACTGTTTCTTCTTTAGGGATTCCAAATTCCAAATTTGGCTGGTAATAAAAGTATTTGTCCGTTGGGTGTGATAAAAAAGTATTCATTCTATATACTTTTTATTAACTTTCGATTCTATTCACTTTCCTTAGGTGAGAATCACTCAATACTCCGTAATAGTGAGCATTGAGGCTATCACGAATGTAGTGAGTGATAGCCTCAGTAGCCAGCCTACTTGTAGTACTGTATATGCAATGCTTGTAGTTCATGGGTGTGTTGGTGGGTTAAGCATTGCTAGAGGGGGATCTGGGAAACTCCAGCCTGTTGGTTGTTTTTGCAGGCTGGTGAGTCCAGTCCCTTATTGCTTTGCCCACACACACCGGCGCACAGCCGGGTTCAACAGCCTTGGCGGTTAAGCCTTTGGCTGTTAGGCCTTTTCTGCCATTAACCACAGGGTGGGAGCTGGATGAAGACTGGACCTGGAAGGGACAGGGTCTGGGCATAGATCCTCAATGAGGAAGTGACAGTGCCCGCCTGGACCAGGGTGAGCACACCCTGATCGATGTAGCTGGCAAGCTTGAGTGTGGGGCTGAAGGGGGAGCTGCTGGTAGGGCAGCAGCATCGGAGGTGAAGGACTTGGCGAGCGCACGCTGCCACTGGGCAGCAGAGTGAGTCGCCACTCCTGGCATGAGCAACCACTTCCCCCTTGTCCCCATTCTTCTGTGTGGTAATATGGTGAAGGTGAGGGTGACAGAGGTAACAGCTTGGAGCTCATGAACAGGGCCATTGTGGTGGACAATTTTGGAGCCAAGATAGAAGGAGACATCTTGGAGGTTGAAGGCTTGGTCATCCCTGGTAGCACCGGTGTACTCTCCAGAGCGTAGACAGAAGAAGAAGGCGATGCAAATCATGTTGGCAATGGCCTGATGAGGGGGGGAAGGGGAGTCATAGTATGCAAATCGTAGGGCATGCATGACCAGGGTGATTGGAACTGGCTTGATCCTGGAAGGGGCTGGGTCCAGTTTGGCATAGCCCTTGAACTGGGCGGTTAGTCTGAAGTCAAGACTGCCGGTTGAGTTTGTTTGGGGGTCTTTGGCCCCCAAGCGGGCCAGCGTCTGTCACACTGATCTGATGGTGTGCGATACCGTGCAAGATCTGAGGGGCTTGTGGCTACAGGACAGTCTGCCATCATGAAGTCTTTTTGCAAAAACCTGTAGGATGGGGATTGGATCTTTAACAGACTGGAGGAGTGGATCAAGGCCTTGAGACAGACAGAATTGAACCCATTGGCTCCAATGGGCATCCTTTCTGCGGGCATAGAGCTCAGTGACTGAAGCGCGCATGGTCTTCTGGATAGAGCCAAGGTCTACTCAGAAAGAATGGGAGGCCTGAGGGGGCATAAGAGCCAGGGCAAGTCCTGTGGATAGGTGGTGTTAAAATGACGGAGCAAGGCAGTGTCAGAGAGGTCAGAGCAGGAGAGTAGGTCAGCAAGATGGTTGACTGGGCCTGGGATGTAGTCCCTGAGAGAACATATTGGTGGAGCCTTTGGTGAAGGACAGTGTGATTTTACAGTGTGATTGTAAAGTGTGATTTTTTGTTTGTCGCGGGCCAAAAAAATACTCTTTCCATTCATAAATAATTATTTGAAAGACCTTGAAATCCAACCTATCTGAGTAAAGTGTTGTTTCTTGCAACACTTCGTCCGAGAACGTGTGATTCGAAACTCTTTGAGCCAGAAGATCTGTTCTCAGATATTTCAGTCCAAAATAACAGCCTTGTACTGCAAAAGAAGTAGTTAGCATTGGATGAGAGGGGAATTGCTGGATAGATATTGTTTGGATGGCCGCCTTACATATACATCTTGAAAGCAATAAACCTGCATCCCTTGCCTCTATATCAACAGGAACAAGATACTGTTTTTTGTGACATAGGAGTAAGAAGTCTTCAAATCTACGGCAGCAGCAAGAACAACGTATCGGCAACAACGATTCGACAGCGAGACAGCGAGGAATGATAACAACAATTTCATCGGGACGATTGTCGGAACAACGATTGTCGGAACAACGATTGTCGGAACAACGATTGTCGGAACAACGTATCGGCAACAATGATTTGACAGTGAAAGGGCGACAGCGAATTTACGGCAACGGTGAACAACGTGAGATAAATAAACAATGATCATGCCCTGCCAACCAAATTTCAGATGATGTATTTTCTAACTTTGGCTTTTCTTCTTACTATTTCAGGGATGACAACGAGGCAATCAATTGCCGGCACCGCCAAATCAACGACAACGGTGAGCAAAATATTACGAGTCAAAGGCGAGCGGACGGCAGCAACAGCAACAGCAACAGCAACAGCAACGAGTTGGAGGCAAGCAGACAGCAGCAACAGCAACAGCGCCAACGTTTTCCCTGGAGCATCAGAAGTGGCATGTAGATTATATTATTCTGTTGTTATTATTTACTCTACTATATCACCCCATTTTGTTCAATTATTATACATTGTTATAGATCAACGATCGAACCGCAAACAGCAACAGCAACAGCAGCGATTGGCAACAACGCCGTCCACAGCAATAGCAACAACAGCAATCGGCAACAATATCAGCCACAGCAAGAGCACCAACATGTCCTCCCCCCCCCCCCCCCCCCCCCCCCCGAGCTCCAAATAGAAGTAGTAACACGTCGTCGTCGTCGTCGTCATTACTATTTTGGTGTATTGTTGTGTGTTGGTGCGAGCGTGTAGCGTGCATTCCTTCTAATTCGCTCAATGGATCAATACAAAACTTGGACGGCGTCTCCTCATAGACGTAATGAAGAGGCCCCTGCAATATAGTTGCCCTTGGTGCCGTTGTTCCAGAGATATCTGCCCTCACTGTTATATGAGTTGCTTCCTTGAGATACAACCAAATTTGTCACTCTGCTATGTTGAGTCTGTTCCTTCTAATCTGCTCAATGGATCAATACGAAACTTGCAGGCCTCGTCCTTCTTGATACAATGCAGAGACCTGAGATCCCTGCAATATCGTTGCCCTCAGTGCCTTCAGTATGGAGATATTACTATTCACCTTTTTTTTCCTTGTTTCCCTTCAAAATGGACCTCGTCAGTCCAAAGCTTTGCCAGTTAGATACTTCCAATCCACTCAATCAATCGATTTGAAACTTGCAGGCCTCGTCCTTCTTGATATAATGAAGAGATCTCTGCAATACCGTTGCCCTCGGTGACTTCAGTATGCAGATATCTGCTGTCGCTGTTATTTGGAGGGTGTGTGTGTTTTCTGTGGTGTTGAAAAAATGGATTTGGAGTTTCTGCTTGACCCTCCCATCTGAATAGCCATCCAAATAGCCATCTGATAGCCCTTCAATGGCCATTCCCGGTCAGCAAATCAGTAGAGTAACATGCTGGCGTTCAAACCTGGTAGGGTTTGTACATGTCTGCCTCCATTCTCTCCTTTATCCAAGGGGAAAGAGATGGGTCGGAGTAGGGCCCGTAGTTGTCGTTGTCTTTGCCGTTTGAATACCCTTCCTGATCAAAAAAGAAGAAGAGTAACCTGTAGGTATTTGAGTTGGTGTCATTTTGTACTATTTGTATGGTGGTGAA
Organism: Pseudo-nitzschia multiseries; assembly: GCA_037355745.1. NCBI lineage: Eukaryota > Bacillariophyta > Bacillariophyceae > Bacillariales > Bacillariaceae > Pseudo-nitzschia > Pseudo-nitzschia multiseries. Next base: position 21,646 of record CM074782.1, on the reverse strand, counting down.
CCTTCATTATCTGTTCTAGTGAAGGAGAAACAGAAGGGTCGTTGCAGGGTCGTCAAAATGGAAGTTAATGACATTGGTGATTTCGATGATCGGAATTCCTACCAAAAATAAATCATGTCTTTGAGGGTTTTTCTGCTGTGTTTGCAGGGTCTTTTCACTTGTTCTTTTTTTGAAGAGATTTCAGTGTACAGAGCACACACATGTTCATTACCTGTAGAATCGTACATGGTTTTGTACTGTGTATGTATTGTGGTATTTTGTACACAATGTGTTACTAAGTGCAGTTAACAGCATGTTGCGAAGATGAGAGAAAATCATTTGTGCGTAAGAAGTTTGACACAAAATATTGTTCACCACAGCAACTTTATGATATCCTTAACCCTGAAATTGTTATTTAATTGATTATTTTTATTCCACCAAGTCGAGAGTGAGTTTTAGGTGATGATCCAGATAGGGATCAATGAGATATTGTCTGGAAAGGAAAAGTGTGCGCCGCGCGAGGTTTTTTTAGTAAACACGCGAGCTCAGAAGGCAGGGAATTTTAAAAGTAGGGTAGGGAGTTTTGAAAGCACCGCGCGATAACCCGCGGGGGGTAGAGAAACAGTTCTCAGACGTGACGATCTCAAATCCCTGTTCCCATCCTTTGATTCGGAACTTGCTTGTATCCTACATACAACACTGAATGTTACTCAGGAAGCTCACAACCACCTATGTGAAGACCTCATTTTAGCTAACATCAAATCATGGGGCAGATTCGTCACATCCCTCGCGAACCCTTTTGAGGTTGCTTGTTTGGAATACGACCGAGGCCGAGAAGGTTGGCAGCCTATTAGCCTTGACGACCAGTGGACCCTGAACACATTCATTGATCTTGTCTTCCACATGAATTCACAAAACAACGGTGAATGGTATGACATCAGTCAATATAACATGACAGTTTTCCTTCAACTCTGTAATGCCCGAGCTCGGTTCCCAGGCCTGGCTGCGATCCAAAACAAAGCTACTGCTACAATTCCTCTGGCACCGTTCCCACGGGTTACTGCTAAAGTTCCCCTGGCGTCATCATCCCTTGCACAAACTAAACCATGCCTGACCACACCGTCCCCAACACTTGTGCCACCTCCGGCGCCTGCTCCTCTCATCAGTAGCACTCCCACTGTCCATCACGGCCCTCATACGACTGTCTGCCAAACGCCTGTCCATTCTACTGTTGACAATCCCAAGACCACTTCTGGACATCCTTGTCACTCCAATTCTGGTTCAGTTGTTGTTTCTACCTCCACTGGTACTCCTTCCTAAACCTGGAAGTATTCCCCCAGCACTGATTCAGTTCGCTTCAGCAGAGTTGCGTCTCCATACACTCCTAATACTGTTCACACAGACATGACCACTGGAAATGTCCAACCTAAACCAAGCCGTGAGCCACATTCCACTCGCGCTCGTCCATCTTCCCCATCTCCAGCCAACTCTCGGTGGACGTTTTATCCTCAATCTGAAACAGTGGTATTCCATTGTACACAAACACCTGTTTCTTCTCCCCAGCCTTCTTACATTTCTTCCTTGCAACTTCCACCATCTGGGGCACTCTTTAAGGATAGTGTCGTTCCAAGCTCATTGCAGAAGCCTCTTTATGGGCTATCTTTTTGTCCAATTCGGAAGCCTCTTTACGGGGCCCACTCTCGACAGCTTTATGAGGCACGTCCGATAACTGTCACGCGACCCTTTTTTTCTGCTGTGAGGTACTTTCGCAACCCCTCCTTGTGTGTAATTTTAACAGGAGTCCCCCCTGTGATTCACTAGGTCAGTATCATGCCCAATTTTCTAACTCTCAATACCTGGGTCGCGATTATTTTTTCCGTTGGGTCATGAATAATTATTATTAATTTTAATAAAACCTACCCATACGCTCGCAAATCACATCTACTAAAATTAAATACGCAAGATCATGACTCACAAAACACCCCCCCCCCCCTCCTGTGATTCGATAGCTTCGTATCATGCTCATTTTTCTAACTCTCAATCCCTGGTTCGCAATTATTTTTTTCCTTGGGTCATGAATAATTATTTTTAATTTTTAATATCACCTATCCGTATGTTCGCGAATCACACCTACAAAAATAAAATACTTAAGGTCATGACTCACAACCAGTAAAATTTAACATTAGTGCTCAGGACACACAACCATTAAAATGCATCTCCATTACTCGCGACACACTACCCTTATAATTCAATATTTGTGCTCGCAACAAACAACCCTTGAAATTTAATATCATCGCTTGCGACTACTCTTACCTACCACTACAGTTGAATTATTCGGGTCAAGAATTTGCCTAGTAGTATCATATGCAAAATATGTATGATAGGTATGGGTACTTCCTTCCGTACAGTTTAATCATATTAGTGCTTTGCAGGGGCCCTGTGGAGTTGTTGAGTACGTAGTTATTGTATGTATTGTAAGTATGTGTCAGTAAAGTTATGGTAAGAAGTACTCATACAATAACGCGTACAATTTCTACCAGTACTAGTGTGCATCAAGTCAGATCAGAATTACCAAAGGTGTTCTGATCTGCACCAATTCTTACCAGTACCAATTCTACCATTAGCCAACCAACCAAATTTATGTGTAAGCTATCAGCAAGGTATCTACGTTCATATGGTTGGGGTTAGATTTGAACAAGCAAGCTGTAGGAGCTACTGGTAATTACGAGCTACCAGATCTACAAGTAAGCTGTCTATGTTCTTACCAATCATACCAATTGATATATTACTATTCAAGTGACGTCATTCGCACAAGCTCTTTTTTAAATTGGAGCAAGCAAGCTGTACGAGCTACAGGTAATTACGAGCTACCAGATCTACAAGCAAGCTACCTACCTTCATATTGATCATACCAATTGATGTATACTACCAATCAAGTGAGTCATTCACGCGAGTTCTATTTTAAATTGGAGCAAGCAAGCTGTACGAGCTACAGGTAATTACGAGCTACCAGATCTACAAGCAAGCTACCTACCTTCATATTGATCATACCAATTGATGTATACTACCAATCAAGTGAGTCATTCACGCGAGTTCTATTTTAAATTGGAGCAAGCAAGCTGTACGAGCTACAGGTAATTACGAGCTACCAGATCTACAAGCAATCTATCTATGTTCGTACCGATCATACCAATTGATTTTTATTACTATTCAAGAGAACAAGCAAGTGTACGAGCTACTGGTAATTTCGAGCTATTAGAATTACAAGCAAGCTACCTACTTGCATACCTATCCTACCAATCAATCTATACTACTATTCAAGTGACGTCATTTGCACGAGTTCTATTGCAAATTCGAAAGAACAAGCAAGTGTACGGTACGAGCTACTGGTAATTACGAGCTATTCTATTCACAGTTCAACAACGACCACGAAAAATGTATCAGAGTGGATGGCTGTGACCGTGAGTACATCAAGTCCAGCTCATTCATGTAGAAATTGTACCAATTCGAAAAAGTCTGATTGTATTTCTCAACGGCAACGACAGAAGACCAAAGAAATGGATGACGACGTCGACCGGTCAGAATACATCCACAACACCTACCATAACTCAGTAGGAAGTGTAATCGGGCATACGGAATTCGCCGTCGGCCGACACGAGCAAGAAACGAGGAAATTTTGAAGGATGAAAACGTTGATCGGTCTGAAAACATCTACAACACCTACCAGAACCCAGTAGGAAGTGCAATCGGGCATACAGAAATTGCTGACGTAATCTTTGAAGGACAAAAACGTTGACCGGTCAGAATACATCCACAACTCCTACCAGAACTGAGTAGGAAGTGTAATTGGGCATATGGAAATTGCCGTCGATCAATCTGTTGACAACGCACATCAGAGTAGATGGCTGTAAGTACATCATGTCCTACTCATTCATGTACAAATTGTACCAATTGTAAAAAGTCTGATTGTATTTCTCACCAACCTGTCACAAGTATTTCTTTTCCGGCTCGTTTCTGTACATTCTGTACTACTCAGCAAAAGCCCGATCGGAAATACTATCGAACTTCCGGTTGAGCTAGTTTCAAAGGCAGAAACAAGCAAGTGGATCGGACCCACTGTCACAAGCATTTCAGTTCCGACGGCGCTGTGTGCAAATCATACCATTCTGCACAAGTTGGATTGGAAATACTACTGAACTTCGGTCGAGAGCGAAACAAAGAGCAACCAAAAAACGGATCAATCGGACCGACTGTCACAAGCATTTCAGTTCCAGCGGCGCTGTGTACAAATCTTACTATTCTCCACAAGTTGGATTGGAAATAATATCAAGCTTCTGGTTGAGCTACGGTACTTCAAAGGCAGAAGCAAGCAAGCGGACCGACTATCACAAGTTTTTCAGTTCCGACGACGCTGTGTACAAATCCTACTATCCACCACAAGTCCGATTGGAAATACTATCGAACCTCGGTCGAGCAAAACAAAGAGCAACCAAAAACCGGATCGATCAGACCAACTGTCAAGAGTATTTCAGTTCCGGCTGCTCTCTGTACAAATCGTACTATTCACCACAATTGGATTGGAAATACTATCAAACTTCAGGTTGAGCTACGGTACTTCAAAGGCAGAGAAGCAAGCAAGCAATTGAACCGACTATCACAAGTTTTTAAGTTCCAACGACGTTGGGTACAAATCCTACCATTCACCACAAGTCCGATTGGAAATATTATCGAACTTCCGGTTGAGTTACCTTGAAGGCAGAAGCAAGGGAGCAATTGGACCGACTGTCACAAGTTTTTCAGTTCTGACGACGCTGTGTAAAAATCCTGCCATCCACCATAACTTGGAATGGAAATACTATCGTACTCCGGCCGAGCGCAAAACAAAGAGCAATCGGACCGGCTGTCACTCTGAAGGACCAAACAAACGGACTAAAACGTCGACCGGTCGGAAAACATCCACAACACCTACCAGAACTCAGTAGGAAGTGTAATCGGGATCTGACGTACTGTCGCAAGTTTTTCTTTTCCGACGTTGCTGTGTACAAATCCTACCATTAACGAGAAGTTGGATTGGAAATTCTATCGAACTTCGGTCAAGCGAGCAATCGTAACAAGCAATAAAAACAGAGACTTCTTGCAGCGCGAGTTCATTGATCGACTGTCGCAATTTTTTCTTTTCCGACGTCGCTGTGTACAAATCCTACCATTAACAAGAAGTTGGATTGGAAATTCTATCGAACTTCGGTCGAGGGAAACAAGCCATCGCAATAGGATCGATCTATCTGACCGACTGTCGCAAGTTTTTCTTTTCTGACGTCACTGTGTACAAATCCTACCATTAACGAGAAGTTAGATTGGAAATTCTACCGAACTTCGGTCAAGCGAGCAATCGTAACAAGCAATAAAAACAGAGACTTCTTGCAGCGCGAGTCCATTGACCGACTGTCGCAAGTTTTTCTTTTCCGACGTTGCTTTGTACAAATCCTACCATTAACAAGGAGTTGGATTGGAAATACTATCGAACTTCGGTCGAGGGAAACAAGCCATCGCAATAGGATCGATCTATCTGACCGACTGTTGCAAGTTTTTCTTTTCTGACGTCACTGTGTACAATTCCTACCATTAACAAGAAGTTGGATTGGAAATTCTATCGAACTTCGGTCAAGCGATCAATCGTAACAAGCAATAAAAACAGAGACTTCTTGGAGCGCGAGTCCATTGACCGACTGTCGCAAGTTTTTCTTTTCTCACGTCGCTGTGTACAAATCCTACCATTAACAAGAAGTTGGATTGGAAATTCTATCGAACTTCGGTTAACCGAGCAATCGGAACGGAACGAGCAATCAAAACAGGATCTCTTGCAGCGCGAGTCCATTGACCAACTGTCGCAAGTTTTTGCAGCGCAAGTCCATTGACCGACTGTCGCAAGTTTTTCTTTTCCGACGTCGCTGTGTACAAATCCTACCATTAACAAGAAGTTGGATTGGAAATTCTATCGAACTTCGGTCAAGCGAGCAATCGGAACGAGCAATCGAAACAGAGATCTCTTGCAGCGCGACGAGTCCATTGACCTACTGTCGCAAGTTTTTCTTTTCTCACGTCGCTGTGTACAAATCCTACCATTAACAAGAAGTTGGATTGGAAATACTATAGCTTCTATTTCGACCGCAGCTTCCAATTCAATAGCAACTTCTAATTCAAGATCAGCTTCCACTTCAACAGCATCTTCCAATTCATTATCAGCTTATCTTTGAATTCAATAGCAACTTCCATTTCAATACCAGCTTCAAGTTCAACAGCAGCTTCCACTTTCGCATCAGCTTCTACTTCGACAGCAGCTTTGAATTCGCATTTCAACCGGCGTTTCCATTCAACCGGCATTTTCAGCGGCGTTTCCACCGTCGTTTCAACCGGCGTTTTCATTGAACTCGTTTTCAAGCAAGGACAATCCACGAGCATCCGGTGAAGGGACTAAAACGAGGATTCGAGTATTAGCAACAGCAGCAGCAGCTCAAGCGATAGTTGGTGTGACGGCAGCAGTGAGGATAGCAGGGACGATACGGATTCTGATACCAGGTACAGTTTTTGAATTGTGTGAAGTGCATTGTGTTGTAGCATGGAAGTAGTAGTGTTCTTGGAGTATGCAAATTTGCAGACAAATGAACAGCCATAGTAAGATGTCATTTCCATCCTTCACCTTCAAGGGGAGGATAGAATGTCGCTTTTTGGAGACAAAGCCCACTTGTACATTGTGCGTGCGAAAATCTGCTTTGCAGATCGTTTCACAGTGGTGTACTTTAAGGTGCTGAGGCTTTCTCCATAAGTATAATCTGAAATGGTACTGTTGTCTTGCAATGATGAATTCAATCTTGAATTTTAAGCTTGTTGCATTACAAGTGGCATTAATTACAGTTTGCTGAATAATACATGGTGTGCACACTTGACTATAGTCTTGTGGGTAAGACACATCCTCTGTCAGCAATTATGTATTCTTGATGTCATTGGAATAATATGAGCTTACACTCAAGCATTGTTTTCCTCAAGCCAACTCTTTGGAATCTGAATGGTGAAAAACAATGATTAACTGTTTTCAGTGTATCTAATTTTTGTTTGTTTGTTGAAATCTCATATTGGCAACCAACGTTTCAACCAACCAGCATTCAACCGGTGTCTTCATCATCATGAGTGAGAAAGCAAAAAAGTTGGAAATCAAGAAAGTGTTGGGTCTGGAAGAGATTGTTGTTCCTTTGTTGTACATGAATGAAACAATAAGCAAGGAGAAGTCATTTGAAATGTTGAACACAGCCAAACCAAGTGCTGCAAAAGGAAATCATTATGTTTCAGGACTGGTGTACTCTACACATCAAATGCCAACACCAAACACCAACAATGGATGGACTTATGTTGTCAGACGTCCGACAAAAAAGGAACGATTGAATAGGATGGCAAAATACTCTCATGTTATCTCAACACCAGTACAAAAACAAGAGTACAACTTTGCTAACGGAAAAATCTATGTTGACTATCTAAAGACTAATCTGTCAGATGACATTAAGAACAACCTATCAAAAATTCTCAATTCACATACAGAAGTTAGAACGAAATTGGGTGAGACAGGAAAAATGGTAGCTTTTGGTTCAAGATTTGATTGTGTCTCAGCTTCAACAACTTATTATGGGGCTAAACATGAAGATTTGGCCAGCGTTCAAAGCACTGTGAGGAATTTCATTGTTCCTTTCCATGATGTGTTGGAACAAAGTATGTGCAATGAATTGCTTCAGCCTGTGATGAAGCACTTAAAAAGGAAAGAAAATACTCTTTGTTTCCAAAACAAATCATATTTGCCAACATTTGCTTGTGCTACGAATTTGACCAATGCTATTCACACTGATAAGCAAGACACTACACGTTCATTTGCTTTGTTCCTTTCAAGCAATCCTAAACAACCCTTGCCAACAACATGGTTTCTTTTTCCTTTTTTTGGTCTGTCAATTGAGTTAAAGGGTACAGTGCTAATAACTTGGGAAGCTTTTTCTATGCCTCATGCGTCATGTACAGTTTTGGCTACATCTGAGAATTGTTTCTCTAGCCAGCATGAAGCTTCTGTTGTTTCGGCTGTTGGTTTTGGCAATAGGCGGGTTCAAGGTGCAATTTCAATGAAGATGAGTTTAGAAAAAAAAGGGCGCAACAAAAACATTGAAGTTGGGGACAAAGTTAATGTGAGCTTGTCCTTTCAAAAACTATCAGAAATGAAGAGTTCAACAATGGGTTCTAGTTATCAATGGTGTTCCAACAAAGATTGCAGTACCAATGTTAGGCCTAAAAAGAGGAGCCATAGAATTGCTATTGTGCAGTCCCTGTGTGCTGAAGAACAATCAGTTAGAGTGAAGTTCTGTGGAAAATTACACAGGTCGTTGGGAATTCAAGAGGTTCCAATGTATGATGTTAGTTTACGAATGAAATGTAATAAAATTAATTAATATTTTATACCCATATTATTTTGCAATAACTCAGTCATCAATCAACCCAAAAACCCACCAGATTTGAGCACAGTGCAAATCCTGCCAATCCCCAAACAAAATAGAGTTAGATATTATGTATCCAGTTCAGACAGCGATAGTTCTGACAGCAGTTCCGATTGAGTAGCAAGGGTGAATGTAACGGCTAACTTTAAATTATTGTTTAATATTACTATAGAGGGTTAGCTCTAAGTACAGTTTTGCGAGATACATATGCGCTCATAATATAACAGCCTTCGTATTTTGGATTCGAACAGCAATGTAATACTAATGGATTGAACAATAGAGTATCGCCTGACCTCAATGGCACTTTCACTCCATACCTGGGGAAGACAAAGTAATAAATCACCTCTTCATCACTTACATGTTTTGGAGCAATAACTGTCAGCCTTGTATAGAACATGTCGGCATCTGTATGGCATTTTGAGTGATAATCCTTTCCAATAGCAAAGGCCGTTGCGTGATGGCCGATTGCATTTAACGTTGTACGATTAACAACCTCATTCATCACAGTCGTTTCAAGGTTGACAAATTTGGACATTGGAGTTAAACTAAGCTGCATTTCCTTCACAATGTGTAGGGCTTTCTGTTCAAGGTTGTATTTTGTTGTCGAGTCCACATTGTTTTTGAAAACGTACACACCATTTCCTGATTTCAATCGATTTGGTCTCATCCCAACAATAGCATATCCACTATTTACACTGTCACATTTGGTTCCTCGACCTATTTTTGGTTTAGATTCAACAATCTGACCAGCAAATGTTCTTGTGATTTCTATATTTTTGGGAGTACCCAAGCGTTGTTTTGCGAATTGTCTGGAAGCTTTTGCAAAGAGTCTCAATGATGGTTCTGATTCTGCAAATGCTAGAACAAACTTCTCGTTGGTACTATCCAATGTCTTGAAACTGTCAATAGACACAGCCTGTGCCAAAGAATATTTCTTCTCTCCAACTGTCGTCCGGCCCCAATTCGTATCCAGGAATTTTCCTTTAAACCCATTTTTGTTAACTGATTTCAATGCTATTTCCTCGACATGTTTGAAAATTGCTTTTGTTTCCCGATTCCTGTCCCCTTTTGCTGTCTTGTTAGGTTTTATCTCCGACAAGTGTTTGTAAGTCTGGTGGATTGTTGATGATGACGGTGCTGCATTTTTGAGAAAATTTGAAGTCAGTTTCTTTCTAATTGTCTTCCCAAATTTCCTCTTTGATTTTTGCTTCATTGCTTTTGCTGGCAATTGCTTTGTTGTTGATCTGAATCCCATTGTTGTGCCAATCGATTGGTGTTCCGGATGGTGACGAATCGATTTGCCTATTGAGTGCCGCTTGCCGGTGGAGGAGGAGGAGCGTTTTCGCTGATTCGTTGCCGCTTGCCGGTGTAGGAGGAGTATAGTTTTCGCTGATTCGTTGCCGCTTGCCGGTGGAGGAGGAGGAGCGTTTTGGCTGATTCGTTGCCGCTTGCCGGTGGAGGAGCGTTTTTGCTAGTTCGTGCCGCTTGTCGGTGGAGGAGGAGCGTTTTGGAGATTCGTTGCCGCTTCGGTGGAGGAGGAGCGTTTCGACGATTCGAGAAGCGTTTTCGCTGATTCGTTGCCGCTTGCCGATGGAGGAGGAGGAGCGTTTTCGCTGATTCGTTGCCGCTTGCCGGTGGAGGAGGAGCGTTTTGGTGATTCGTTGCCGCTTCGGTGGAGGAGGAGCGTTTCGACGATTCAAGAAGCGTTTTCGCTGATTCGTTGCCGCTTGCCGGTGGAGGAGGAGCGTTTCGACGATTCAAGAAGCGTTTTCGCTGATTCGTTGCCGCTTGCCGGTGGAGGAGGAGCGTTTCGACGATTCAAGAAGCGTTTTCGCTGATTCGTTGCCGCTTGCCGGTGGAGGAGGAGGAGCGTTTTCGCTGACTCGTTGCCGCTTGCCGGTGGAGGAGCGTTTTCGCTGATTCGTTGCCGCTTGCCGGTGGAGGAGGAGGAGCGTTTTCGCTGATTCGTTGCCGCTTGCCGGTGGAGGAGGAGCGTTTTCGCTGATTCGTTGCCGCTTGCCGGTGGAGGAGGAGTAGCGTTTCCGCTGATTCGTTGCCGCTTGCCGGTGGAGGAGGAGGAGCGTTTTCGCTGATTCGTTGCCGGTGGAGGAGGAGGAGCGTTTCCGCTGATTCGTTGCCGCTTGCCGGTGGAGGAGGAGGAGCGTTTCCGCTGATTCGTTGCCGCTTGCCGGTGGAGGAGGAGGAGGAGCGTTTTCGCTGATTCGTTGCCGGTGTAGGAGGAGGAGCGTTTCCGCTGATTCGTTGCCGCTTGCCGGTGGAGGAGGAGGAGCGTTTCCGCTTATTCGTTGCCGCTTGCCGGTGGAGGAGGAGGAGCGTTTTCGCTGATTCGTTGCCGGAGGAGGAGCGTTTCCGCTGATTCGTTGCCGCTTGCCGGTGGAGGAGGAGGAGCGTTTTCGCTGATTCGTTGCCGCTTGCCGGTGGAGGAGGAGGAGCGTTTTCGCTGATTCGTTGCCGCTTGCCGGTGGAGGAGCGTTTTCACTGATTCGTTGCCGCTTGAGGGTGGAGGAGGATGAGGAGCGTTTCGCTGATTCGTTGCCGCTCCAACGAGCCTATTGAAATATATGATATGATAATTGAACAAAATGGGTGAGTATCTATTGATGTTCTACATAGAGTAAATAATAACAACAGAATAATATAATCTACATGCCGATCGATTCGATGCCACAAACCAAGACTGCACGCGCCGATCGTTCCCGGTTGCTTCGCACCTATCCGTTGTTCCGTTCCGATCTTTGTTACAATCTGGTCCTTTGAAAATGAAAAGAAAAAAAAGGGAGGAAATTATCAGCAATGCCGGAGGCAGTATAATCATTGTCTATCTCTCTCATTCGTACCGTTCTGACAAGAATCGTTGTTCCCTGCACCTCAAGGATTCCGATCCGTTGATTCCGATCCGTTGATTCCGATCCGTTGATTCCGATCCGATCCGTTTGTTTCGATTTGTTGCTTTCGATCGTCCGGTCCTATGAAAGTAAGAAGAAAAACAGAGAGGAAATACATTATCAGTAATGCCAGTGGAGTGGAAGACCAATCAATTGCCATTGACGTTGCCGATGCCCATCTCTCTCATTCTTACCTTTGCTTGTTCCGGCGTTCCGACAATCGTCCCGATGAAATGGTTGTTGTTGTTGTTGCTGCTGCTGTTGATTTGCAGCCTTCTTTTTCCTCTGTCACGAAAAACAGTACCTCGTGCCTGTTGATATAGAAGCAATGGATGCAGATTTATTGCTCTCAAGACGTATATGTTTGGGTGATCAAGTCCAAGAACACTACTATCTATCCAGCAAACCACCTCTTGTCCAATGCGAGCTAATTCTTTTTTCAGTACAAGGCTGTTATTTCAGACTAAAATATAAGAGCACGGATAACCTGCCGAATACTGATAAAGAAGTATAAGGTGGAATCCCACGTTCACCGACGGAGTGCCAAATAGCAACTCTACTCAAATAAGTTGGATGTCAGAAGGCTGATTGTGAAAGGATTGTTATTTTTGTCAAGAGATAAAAAAAAGTGATTTTTTTGTCTGGCGCAAGGTAAGAAAAGATTATTACTGTTTGTGTGGGAGAAAGTTTTTTTTTTTTTTTTTCGCGTCCGATTCCGGTGAAGTTTCTAGTACATCATGTAGAATTCTACATGATTTTGTAGTACTACGTAGATAATTCGTACAGTACGTACGGAAAAAAAAAGAATCTTCGTACGATTCTTTTTCAAACGTCGTACCGGTACCGGTACGTACGAGATTCTTTTTCGAACGTATGGTTGATGACTGAATTATATTTTGGTTAGGGACTGGAAAGATTTGCACTGTGTTCAAATCTGGTGGGTTTTTTGGTTCATGACTGAATTATGTTTTGGTTAGGGACTGGAAAGATTTGCACTGTGTTCAAATCTGGTGGGTTTTTGGGTTCATGACTGAATTATATTTTGGTTAGGGACTGGCAAGATTTGCACTGTGTTCAAATCATGTGGGTTTTTGGGTTGATGATTGAATTATATTTTGGTTAGGGACTGGAAAGATTTGCACTGTGTTCAAATCAGGTGGGTTTTTGGTTTGATAACTGAGTTCTATGTTGGTCGGGTACTGCCAGGATTTGCACTGTGTTCAAATATGGTGGGTTTTTGGGTTGATGACTGAATTATATTTTGGTTAGGGACTGGAAAGATTTGCACTGTGTTCAAATCTGGTGGGTTTTGGGTTCATGACTGAGTTATATCTTGGTCGGAGACTGGCAGGATTTGCACTATGTTCAAATCTGGTGGGTTTTAGGGTTGATGACTGAGTTTTATTTTGGTTAAGGGACTGGAAAGATCTGCACTGTGTTCCAAATCTGGTCGGTTTTTTGGATTGATTGACTGAGTATATTTTAGTCGGGGATTGACAGGATTTGCACTGTGTTCAAATCTGTTATGTTTTAGGGTTGAGGATTGAGTTATATTTTGGTCGGGGATTGGAAAGATTTGCACTGGCTTCAAATCTGTTCAATTTTTGAACTGATGACTGAGTTACTTTTTAGTCAGGGATTGAAATAATTTGCACTGTGCTCAAATCTCGTGGGTTTTTCAGCTGTTGGGAGACACAAAACATAAGAATACTGATCTACAAAGAGGAAAAGACGAAAACAAGCACATAACTTCACAGTACCCGACAGGATCAAACCATCATGAAAAGCAATATACCTCCCATGGATTTGGATGATCAGGAAATCAATGACAATGCCAATACAACTGTGGGTACAGAGAAGACACTAGAAGGAAAAACAGAGTCAAAAACAATTTCTGTCATGCTAGAAGCAGCAATCGATACAGCAACCCGACAGGAACAACCCTATCATGAACAGCAATTTATCACCCGCCAACGTAGCAACCGATACAGCACCCGACAGGAAAAATCCCATCATGAACAGCAATTTATCGAACACCAACAATCCTGCTTTGACGACACTAACTCCCGTGGATTTAGAGGGTAAAGAAAGTAATGACAATGCCAATATAACTGTGGGTACGGAGAAGACACTTGAAGGGAAAATGGAGTCAAAAACAATTTCTGTCCATGGTAGAAACAGCAATCGATGACAATGGTAATGCCAATGTGAATGTCGGCATTGTTAAGGAAACAAATTTAGAAAATATTGGACAGGACACGGTGATTTACAAAACGGTTGCAGGGACAGAGACGACAACAATTTCTGGTAATGACGCCAACAGCAACAACAACAGAAATAGATGTGACGACAAATGAGACAACCCCACCGGACGATCACCATATTGTTAAAAGGATGTCAGATTAATCATGAGACAAAGAATAAAGGGAAGCCAATCGGTTCAAAGAAAAAAAATGATCCTCTATATCAAAATACAACAAACCCAATCTAGTGGAAATTAGAAAACTATCTAAAGAAAAAGCAATCGACATGATGTCTGGATTATGCAGTTATATCTTTCATGATAATTGACAAGGAAATACCATATGCGATGCCAACTTCGGTGATGGGTTTCATATGTAAAAATGTGGGCAAGTTATGGGCCATGCAAAAAAAGCAAGTAAACACTTACAAAACTGCCAATCCATGGAAGACACTGTCCCAAAATGCATACCAGATGAAATGAATTATAGAGCTGAATCTCGATATGCATGGTATCAGAACAAGCTTCAGTTGAAATTGAGTCTTAAACAAAAAACATTTGCTTGTATCTGTGGTGAGATGCATGGAATAACAGCTTTTTCCACTCATGCTAATGCCTGTCAATTTGCTGCAGAGTGCGTCAAGGAATTTGAATTGAGGAATGCTACTCCTCAACCATTGAAATCTATGACAAATGGATCTTTTTTTTCTAATGATGTTTTGCTTGAAATTTCTCAACCCAATCATTCAATATCTTACAAACGCATGAAATGTGAAGAAATGATAGATCACCCATTTGTTACTATGACGTTTGAAAGAGCTGCGTTTTTATGTGCCAAAACTTGAAGATCCATTGTTTGCTACACAGTTGCAAATTGTTGATAGCATCCAAGCCAAAATTATGAAACATTGGGATTTTTTCAAGTCAGTTGTTTCTAAGGCAAGGAAAGCAGATCATTCCGCACAACCAATACAAGCATTCAGATATGAAATGCATCTGTCTTTCAGTCCAACGCACCTAGCACTTAAACCGGCATGGAAAAAGTTTTGTGATAAAACTGGTTTTGAAATGCGTCATATGGTTTCTTTGTTAAAATTTATTGAAGAAACCACTATGAATATTGTTTACCACGAACAATTCCAAAAGAAGAAATTCAATATTGGAAGGTTGCTACACCAAGCCTAATAATCACTGAAGTACGTGGTGATCAGGCCATGCACTTAGATTTGATGGGACATCGTTTTGAAAAACAATTTGGAATGCTGCTTACAGGAGGGGCAGAGTACAACAAAAGTGGTTGAACCAAGTCAAAAAAGAAAAGGTTGGTTATAGAACAGCGATTGATCTCATTCAGAAAGGTTTATCATCTGTTCGGGCTTTGAATTGGATAAATATTCCAGATTCATTTTTTCAGAAAATCAAAATATGGGAGAAACGGAAGAAGCCTTGGATGAATAT
This sequence comes from Pseudo-nitzschia multiseries, assembly GCA_037355745.1. NCBI lineage: Eukaryota > Bacillariophyta > Bacillariophyceae > Bacillariales > Bacillariaceae > Pseudo-nitzschia > Pseudo-nitzschia multiseries. The sequence continues at coordinate 6,536 of CM074782.1, read as the reverse complement.
TTTCAAACAGCATTTGGTGATTTATTCAGGATTATTCATGGTGAACGTCATGTCCAATTGCGACAAAAATGAATCCGATTACACCCAATCTGCTCGAAAATTTTGAATTCAAAGCAGCCAGACTCGTACGGTGTCCTTTGCTGTCTTTTTCTGAAATTCCAGGAGGAGTAATCCATGCTGGTAGTGGTTCATCCATAAACACGATCCGTATTTTGCTATTTTGGACTGCATATAACAAGACTAAAACAAAACAGTATGATGCTGGTTTACAGGTTACACTTCTGCAGAATATGGTTATGATTGCAGAGTCTGTTTGGAAAACATATTGATGATTTGGACAAAGAATATATGATTCCATCTACTCCTACTATGCATATTACGTTTCAGCAGAAGCTTACAAGCCTACAGCCTCTGGAATGTTTGCAAGTCAAGGCAATTTTTCTGAAGTGCACACACTTGTTTCAAAATTTCACATTAATATGTGAATGTGAATCAGATGCAGAGAAGAATCAAAAAAAATGACTGAATTGCTTTCCACCTATACTAAACGTTTGTTCAAGGTTCAATATCACCGTGAAGCAAAAAAACATAAAAGAAACTATAAGGAAAATTAAGTTATTTTCCCCACGACCCCCTTTTTGGGGGTCTAATACGTGCAAAAGACAGATTACATTAAAAAAATTAAAATTTGTTTGTTAGATGTTAATTTCTCATTCCCTCTATGCTTTGAATTCATTTTGTGCGCGAGACATGCTCGCACATACATCACATGCACATACATGACACGGTGCCCCACGCATGGTATAATTGGAAGACACATGTTGAATAGTTTTTAGAGTGCTTTTCACATCATAGTATCTTCAATTCAATCATCTTAATCAATTCCATTACTATGAAGTCCCAGGTTTGTGAAAAAATCTTTATTTTATTATCTATGATTAATCCAATTGACCTATTGCAAATTCCAAGGCAATCTTGTTTCATTGTTTTTAATCTATCACAACAGTGTCAAGTCCCAGGTTCTCAAAATCGTTTTGACAGGATAACGTAGAATTAGCAGGCAAACAATTAATTTGGAATTACTTCACACACTACTGTGTGGATTTTGAAGGTATTTTGGTCCGTGCATTACCACTGCAATTTTTGCACACTTTTTTCACGATGAAAAACCCATCCTAATCACGGATAAAATAAACACTTCAAATACAGCAGCATCTAATCAATCATTCTTTTCAATATGGCGCCAACGAGAAAGGCTGTAAACTCCATTGATGACTCTAAGAAAAAGACTACCACTGTCACCAGAAAACCTCCATCTCCAGTTAAAAAAGAGAAAATCATTAAACCTAGAAAGTTGAGCAGCCCACGAAAAGTATCAGCAGAATGTGGTAGAAGTTTTCAAATTTTGCACGGATGATAGAATGATGGGTGCACAGCTTCTTAATGTTATGGGTGAAGCTGGTTTTGCGTTTCCTGTGTTGAAAGCAATCAGAGAAGGTAATTTGAACAAGTATCCTGAGCTAGGTCCTGATCATTTTGATGTGAGATGCACCGGAAACTCTTATTCTGAGGGAATCACATGACACTAACAAAGCTCTCTAAAAGACACACCCACCAGCAAATATGGACATGTTGCTTTTGTTGCCTTCCCTAATCCTGACAGATACCCTACCATTGAAACAGAGACTATGGAAGAATTCAGAGATTTGATCGTCAAGATTTTTTGTAGTGAAGAACAGAAAGATGCCGAAAAAACATTTCTTCCATTTTCTCCAACTCATATCAAAATCCCAAACAATGCTCCTCCTAATAGTTCCATTGACAAAATATTCAAGGATGATAGTACACATGCAATCTTTGAAACCTATCATTGTCCAGAAGAGGTGAAGACTCCAGAAGAGAAATATTCATACATCCGTGAGAATGATTTGTGGGACATCTTCACACGCAAAAACAATGGTGAATACAGCTACTATGCAACACGCTTTGTTGGCTTTCCTGTAGGACAGAACTATCATCAGGATTGAAGTATCATCTCCAGATTAACAGAAATCATGTTAATTACAAAGGGTCAATGCCACCTTATCAGAAGATTATCAGATTAAACCAAAAAGAATTATCGCATCAAAAACAATTGACATAATCGGCATACCATCCCAAAAGCAATTATATAACAAATACAAAAAAACATATTATTCATCCATCTTTTTCTCAACTGTCATAAATTGAAAAATCTAAATCAGCACAGCATAACATTTGTGTACAAAAACAAAACATAATAAGTCTATTTCCGTACCAAAATTATAGAGATTTGAAGACAGTGCAAATCCTGTCAATCACGGACCGAAATATAACTCAGTCATCAATCCAAAAACTCAACAGATTTGAAGACAGTGCAAATCCTGCCCATCCCCGACCAAAATATAAGTCAGTCATCAATAAAAAAACTCACCAGATTTGAAGACAGTGCAAATCTTTCCAATCCACGACCAAAATATAACTCAATCATAAACCCAAAAACTCACTAGATTTGAAGATAGTGCAAATTCTGCCCATCCCCGACCAAAATATAACTCAGTCATCAATCCAAAAATTCACCAGATTTGAAGACAGTGCAAATCCTGCCCATCCCCGATCAAAAGAAATCTCAATCATCAACCAAAAAAACTCACCAGATTTGAAGACAGTGCAAATCCTGCCCATATCCCCGACCAAACTATAACTCAGTCATCAATCCAAAAATTCACCAGATTTGAACACAGTGCAAATCTTTTCAGTCCCTAACCAAAATATAATTCAATCATCAACCGAAAAACCACACCAGATTTGAACACTGTGCAAATCTTGTCAATCCCCGACCAAAATTTAACTAAATCATCAACCCAAAAACACACCAGATTTGAAGACAGTGCAAATCCTGCCCATCCCCGACCAAAATATAACTCAGTCATCAATTCAAAAATTCACCTGATTTGAAGTCAGTGCAAATCCTGCCCATCCACGACCAAAATATAACTCAGTCGTCAATTCAAAAACTCACCAGATTTGAACACAGTGCAAATATTTCCATCCCCGACCAAAATATAATATAACTCAGTCATCAACCTAAAAACTCAACAGATTTGAAGACAGTGCAAATCCTTTCCTTGAAGACAGTGCAAATCTTTTCCAGTCCCTACCAATCCTCGACCTAACATTAACTCAGTTGACTATCAAAATATTGACCAGATTTGGCCCAAATTTATGTTTCAGGTACGTTAGGCAAGCAAATTGGAAATGTTTTCAACTATTTCAAATCTACATGGCTCTGAGTATCCCGTTTCTTACCTAATATCATTGATCATTTTCACTACAATATTCTGAAACAGGTTGATAATGCTTGTGACAACTCATGCCATTCAAAAAGCCTATGAAGAGGCATTTAAAGCAAAAAATAAATTGATTACTTTTTCTCAGGGAAAGTTCAAAGCAAAAGTTTGCTGTATCTGTGACAGATTCATAAGAACAGGTGATGAAAAAAAACTTGACTTTAGTTCTCTAGCACATCCATATGTTAGAGATTATTTTCACAAGAAGAAAATCAAGTGGGACAATATGCCGTTTAAATTTGCTTCTGTGTCAGTTAGGAACCAAGTTCTGAAAGCAATACACACAAAAATGTATCAATGGGAGAAGAATAATCCACAATCAACAAATTTTATTCAATGATTTCATTTTGTCACCAAAGACATATGCGATCAAGCCTTCTAGTGATAGAGAAGCTATCTCCCAATTTGGGTGCTGCAGCCAATGCTATAATGGTATTGAGAGCATGAAAAAGAACAATAATAAACAAGCCAAGCTTCCAAAATATGCTATAAGCAAATGGACTCTTGCATGGATATCCTCCTAACGAACTATTAGATTTGACAGCAACAGAACTTGCCATTATCTCAGATGTGAGAATCAGCCAACACATATTTCATTTCCATGCTGGACAGCATCAAATGATTAAAGGGTATCACTTTTTGAGAAGAAACAATTTGGAATATACAAGTGGCGTTATCAACTATCTGGAATCAATTGGGAAGAATCAAATCCAAGTGATCCTAACAGGATCATTCACTAACCAACAAAAACTGGCAGTAAAAAAGAAAATGGAGTTCAGAATACAAAAAGTGAAAAAAGCCTTGCATTGGATGAAACAAAATATGGGTTACCTTGAGGATGAAAACATAAATGATACTCATATCATTTACCTCTTTTTGTTGACAAGACCAATCAAATACCATCTTTGAACTCAAACATTGAACAACAATTTGAAATGCATGTCATCTTTCCTGACGAGAATCTACCCAGCACAACCAATGGAGGATTTGACACAGATAAACATTTCAAGGACCACTGTATAGAAGATCTCATTGACAAGAATGCCACCATGATCTGTAGAACATCCAACAACATACTGAAAGATTATGAAGGGAACAATTTCTTGCGTTCTTTCCCACTTCAATTTCCATATGGCATTGGATCTGTTGATGTGGATGGAGAAGAGAGAATGAGTCCTGATTATCTGAAATATTTATCAGAGTTATCATCACCATGCTTTCATAAGGGTGAATTTGTAGCAGTTATGTACAATTTTGTACAAAGAGTCAAAATGGTGAAACATTCCTATTTAAAAACAACAAAAAACCTGAGGTGCAACTTTTCACAGCTTGACCCAGTTCAACTCAAACAAGCATCAATCAATTTTCTAGATGGAAATGTGGTGCCAGAAACAAATGAAGATTTTTTTCTATCTAAAATAAGGGGAGTAACAAGTTCAATGGGAAATACAAATGCAGCTTCTGATCTTGCTAGAAAGAAAATGTTTCAACTGATGGCACATTATGGATTGCCTTGCATTCTATTCACCATCACTCCAAATGATTCAATCAATTTTAGGATTAGAGTGATGTCAAAATCCAAGGATGAAGAAGTTACTTCTGAGGATTTCCCAGATCTTTTTAAGCGAGAACAACCACCCATTGATGATTGTGATCTTTTTCAGTTTGTGACAGAGTGCTCATCGATAAGAACAACATATCCAGGTATTTGTGCTATTGAATTTGAAAATATTTTGGAAATAACCATCAAGTTCATATTGGGATGGGATAACAAGGAAGGTAACATCAAAGATAGGGGTTTATTTGGCGATTTAGAAGCATATAGTGTTGCAGTTGAAGAACAAGGACGTGGCACTCTGCATGCACATTTTGTTTTGTGGATAAATAAATGGAATGATCTGCTACAAGATTTGCATACGGAGGACAAGCAAGATGGGGCAATAGAGACCATGAAACACTATGCACAAAACATACTGACAACAAAATTGTTTCAGAACTTTGATTCTATTCAGTGCAGGAATCCTGAGTGTGTTTGAGTTTGGTTTCAGAATCTTTTGAGAAATGCACAGAACAGGATTTAAGGAGCTTGAGACTTAAACATGGTCACACATCACTGGGTGACAAAGCAATTTTTCAAATGCAGAGCCTGCTCGAAACTTTACACAAGTGAAGATTTGGCGCGTGAAAGTTTAGATTTCCTCAAAAGTATACCAACATCAAATGAAACTGGAGAACAATATTTCATGTATCACAAGTTTTGGAATGGTGTGACTAAGCAATCAAAATGTCAGGTGACAATGGAAATGGCATTGCATAAAGAAACTGCTGCCCAAATTAAAAGTGGGTTTTTCCCGCGCCTTGGATCAATGAAATACAAAAAAAACCTTCACATTGTGAATTTGTTACGCAATTTGCATGCCTCAACACATGCAAGCTCATGTCACAAAAAGGACAAAAATGGTGAATGTAGGTTCAAGCTCCCGCTTCCTGCTTGTGATGAAACAAAGATACATTTTGAAGATGAAGAATTAACATCATTTGATTGGACAGGCAAATGCAACAAGAAACAATTGTTTGTCTGGGAACATGAGAGAACACATCAGGATTGTTTTGCCAATTCAAACAATAGTATTGTAAGTTCTATTTTTCAATGCAACAACAATGTTATTTGGGGGGTGGATGGTGCAGGGATTTATTACCTTACATGTTATGCCTCAAAAAGTACACAAAAGGATGATAAAGAAAAGATCAGTGCAGTTGCAGAAAAAGTAATCAAACAACTTGGTGAACAACAGAGACAAGAAAATGAAAATGTCACAATGAATGATGAAGAACATGATGAACCAAACACAGTAAACCACAGAAATGACTCTACAGCACAACTAAACGAAACAAATGAAGAAGATGATCTGATGAGGGAAAAAGTTGGAATAAGAGCTATTCTAAATGCATTGTTCAAAGTGACACAAGATAACATCACTTCAGCACCAATGGCTGCCTACCTGACAAGAAACCATACAAGATTTAGGTTCTCAGAAGAGTTTTCAACATTGGTGTTGAGCAATTATATTGAGAATGATCATGTTGTTGATGGTGTTCTAAAACTGAAAGAAGCCAATGAAAGTGACAATGAAGAAGACTTGCCAGTTTACATATCACAAGTAGCAA